>JAVYIG010003362.1:0-199706 GCA_035222895.1 Strongylocentrotus droebachiensis
AGGTATATAATATAGTATACAGGAAGGGGGGTTGAGGCAGAGATAGAGAGAGAGTGAGTGAAGGGGGACGGAGGCAGACAGAGAGACAGACAGGAGAAGGGGGTCGCAAAGAGGCAGGTATATAATATAGTTTACAGGAAGGGGGGTTGAGGCAGAGATAGAGAGAGAGTGAGTGAAGGGGAACGGAGGCAGACAGAGAGACAGACAGGAGAGGGGGTCGCAAAGAGGCAGGTATATAATATAGTTTACAGGAAGGGGGGTTGAGGCAGAGATAGAGAGAGAGTGAGTGAAGGGGAACGGAGGCAGACAGAGAGACAGACAGGAGAGGGGGTCGCAAAGAGGCAGGTATATAATATAGTTTACAGGAAGGGGGGTTGAGGCAGAGATAGAGAGAGAGTGAGTGAAGGGGGACGGAGGCAGACAGAGAGATAGAGAGACAGACAGAAGAGGGGGTCGCAAAGAGGCAGGTATATAATATAGTTTACAGGAAGGGGGGTTGAGGCAGAGATAAAGAGAGAGTGAGTGAAGGGGGACGGAGGCAGACAGAGAGATAGAGAGACAGACAGAAGAGGGGGTCGCAAAGAGGCAGGTATATAATATAGTTTACAGGAAGGGGGGTTGAGGCAGAGATAGAGAGAGAGAGAGTGAAGGGGGACGGAGGCAGACAGAGAGATAGAGAGACAGACAGAAGAGGGGGTCGCAAAGAGGCAGGTATATAATATAGTTTACAGGAAGGGGGTTGAGGCAGAGATAAAGAGAGAGAGAGAGTGAAGGGGACGGAGGCAGACAGAGAGATAGAGAGACAGACAGGAGAGGGGTCGCAAAGAGGCAGGTATATAATATAGTTTACAGGAAGGGGGTTGAGGCAGAGATAGAGAGAGAGAGAGAGAGAGTGAAGGAGGACGGAGGCAGACAGAGAGATAGAGAGACAGACAGGAGAGGGGGTCACAAAGAGGCAGGTATATAATATAGTATACAGGAAGGGGGGTTGAGGCAGAGATAGAGAGAGAGAGAGAGAGTGAAGGGGGACGGAGGCAGACAGAGAGATAGAGAGACAGACAGGAGAGGGGGTCACAAAGAGGCAGGTATATAATATAGTTTACAGGAAGGGGGTTGAGGCAGAGATAAAGAGAGAGAGAGTGAAGGGGGACGGAGGCAGACAGAGAGATAGAGAGACAGACAGGAGAGGGGGTCACAAAGAGGCAGGTATATAATATAGTTTACAGGAAGGGGGGTTGAGGCAGAGATAAAGAGAGAGAGAGAGTGAAGGGGGACGGAGGCAGACAGAGAGATAGAGAGACAGACCGGAGAGGGGGTCACAAAGAGGCAGGTATATAATATAGTTTACAGGAAGGGGGGTTGAGGCAGAGATAAAGAGAGAGAGAGAGTGAAGGGGGACGGAGGCAGACAGAGAGATAGAGAGACAGACAGGAGAGGGGGTCACAAAGAGGCAGGTATATAATATAGTTTACAGGAAGGGGGGTTGAGGCAGAGATAGAGAGAGAGAGAGAGTGAAGGGGGACGGAGGCAGATAGAGAGATAGAGAGACAGACAGGAGAGGGGGTCACAAAGAGGCAGGTATATAATATAGTTTACAGGAAGGGGGGTTGAGGCAGAGATAGAGAGAGAGAGAGAGTGAAGGGGGACGGAGGCAGATAGAGAGATAGAGACAGACAGGAGAGGGGTCACAAAGAGGCAGGTATATAATATAGTATACAGGAAGGGGGGTTGAGGCAGAGATAAAGAGAGAGAGAGTGAAGGGGGACGGAGGCAGACAGAGAGACAGACAGGAGAGGGGGTCACAAAGAGGCAGGTATATAGTTTACAGGAAGGGGGGTTGAGGCAGAGATAAAGAGAGAGAGAGAGTGAAGGGGGACGGAGGCAGACAGAGAGACAGACAGGAGAGGGGTCACAAAGAGGCAGGTATATAATATAGTTTACAGGAAGGGGGGTTGAGGCAGAGATAGAGAGAGAGAGAGAGAGTGAAGGGGGACGGAGGCAGACAGAGAGACAGACAGGAGAGGGGGTCGCAAAGAGGCAGGTATATAATATAGTTTACAGGAAGGGGGGTTGAGGCAGAGATAAAGAGAGAGAGAGAGTGAAGGGGGACGGAGGCAGACAGAGAGACAGACAGGAGAGGGGGGTCGCAAAGAGGCAGGTATATAATATAGTTTACAGGAAGGGGGGTTGAGGCAGAGATAAAGAGAGAGAGAGAGTGAAGGGGGACGGAGGCAGACAGAGAGACAGACAGGAGAGGGGGTCGCAAAGAGGCAGGTATATAATATAGTTTACAGGAAGGGGGGTTGAGGCAGAGATAAAGAGAGAGAGAGAGAGTGAAGGGGGACGGAGGCAGACAGAGAGATAGAGAGACAGACAGGAGAGGGGGTCACAAAGAGGCAGGTATATAATATAGTTTACAGGAAGGGGGGTTGAGGCAGAGATAAAGAGAGAGAGAGTGAAGGGGGACGGAGGCAGGCAGAGAGACAGACAGGAGAGGGGGTCGCAAAGAGGCAGGTATATAATATAGTTTACAGGAAGGGGGTTGAGGCAGAGATAGAGAGAGAGAGAGTGAAGGGGGACGGAGGCAGACAGAGAGACAGACAGGAGAGGGGGTCGCAAAGAGGCAGGTATATAATATAGTTTACAGGAAGGGGGTTGAGGCAGAGATAAAGAGAGAGAGAGAGTGAAGGGGGCGGAGGCAGACAGAGAGATAGAGAGACAGACAGGAGAGGGGGTCGCAAAGAGGCAGGTATATAATATAGTTTACAGGAAGGGGGTTGAGGCAGAGATAAAGAGAGAGAGAGTGAAGGGGGACGGAGGCAGACAGAGAGATAGAGAGACAGACAGGAGAGGGGATCACAAAGAGGCAGGTATATAATATAGTTTACAGGAAGGGGGTTGAGGCAGAGATAAAGAGAGAGAGAGTGAAGGGGGACGGAGGCAGACAGAGAGATAGAGAGACAGACAGGAGAGGGGTCACAAAGAGGCAGGTATATAATATAGTTTACAGGAAGGGGGGTTGAGGCAGATAAAGAGAGAGAGAGAGAGTGAAGGGGGACGGAGGCAGACAGAGAGATAGAGAGACAGACAGGAGAGGGGGGTCACAAAGAGGCAGGTATATAATATAGTTTACAGGAAGGGGGTTGAGGCAGAGATAAAGAGAGAGAGAGAGAGTGAAGGGGGACGGAGGCAGACAGAGAGATAGAGAGACAGACAGGAGAGGGGGTCGCAAAGAGGCAGGTATATAATATAGTTTACAGGAAGGGGGGTTGAGGCAGAGATAAAGAGAGAGAGAGTGAAGGGGGACGGAGGCAGACAGAGAGATAGAGAGACAGACAGGAGAGGGGGTCGCAAAGAGGCAGGTATATAATATAGTTTACAGGAAGGGGGTTGAGGCAGAGATAGAGAGAGAGAGAGTGAAGGGGGACGGAGGCAGACAGAGAGATAGAGAGACAGACAGGAGAGGGGGTCGCAAAGAGGCAGGTATATAATATAGTTTACAGGAAGGGGGTTGAGGCAGAGATAAAGAGAGAGAGAGAGTGAAGGGGGACGGAGGCAGACAGAGAGACAGACAGGAGAGGGGTCACAAAGAGGCAGGTATATAATATAGTTTACAGGAAGGGGGTTGAGGCAGAGATAGAGAGAGAGAGAGAGTGAAGGGGGGCGGAGGCAGACAGAGAGATAGAGAGACAGACAGGAGAGGGGTCACAAAGAGGCAGGTATATAATATAGTTTACAGGAAGGGGGGTTGAGGCTGAGATAAAGAGAGAGAGAGAGAGTGAAGGGGGACGGAGGCAGACAGAGAGATAGAGAGACAGACAGGAGAGGGGGTCGCAAAGAGGCAGGTATATAATATAGTTTACAGGAAGGGGGTTGAGGCAGAGATAAAGAGAGAGAGAGAGTGAAGGGGGACGGAGGCAGACAGAGAGACAGACAGGAGAGGGGTCACAAAGAGGCAGGTATATAATATAGTTTACAGGAAGGGGGGTTGAGGCTGAGATAGAGAGAGAGTGAGTGAAGGGGGACGGAGGCAGACAGAGAGACAGACAGGAGAGGGGGTCACAAAGAGGCAGGTATATAATATAGTTTACAGGAAGGGGGGTTGAGGCTGAGATAAAGAGAGAGAGAGAGTGAAGGGGGACGGAGGCAGACAGAGAGATAGAGAGACAGACAGGAGAGGGGGTCACAAAGAGGCAGGTATATAATATAGTTTACAGGAAGGGGGGTTGAGGCAGAGATAAAGAGAGAGAGAGAGTGAAGGGGGACGGAGGCAGACAGAGAGATAGAGAGACAGACAGGAGAGGGGGTCGCAAAGAGGCAGGTATATAATATAGTTTACAGGAAGGGGGGTTGAGGCAGAGATAAAGAGAGAGAGAGTGAAGGGGGACGGAGGCAGACAGAGAGATAGAGAGACAGACAGGAGAGGGGGTCACAAAGAGGCAGGTATATAATATAGTATACAGGAAGGGGGGTTGAGGCAGAGATAGAGAGAGAGAGAGAGTGAAGGGGGACGGAGGCAGACAGAGAGACAGACAGGAGAGGGGGTCGCAAAGAGGCAGGTATATAATATAGTTTACAGGAAGGGGGTTGAGGCAGAGATAAAGAGAGAGAGAGAGAGTGAAGGGGGACGGAGGCAGACAGAGAGATAGAGAGACAGACAGGAGAGGGGGTCACAAAGAGGCAGGTATATAATATAGTTTACAGGAAGGGGGGTTGAGGCAGAGATAGAGAGATAGAGAGAGTGAAGGGGGACGGAGGCAGACAGAGAGATAGAGAGACAGACAGAAGAGGGGGTCGCAAAGAGGCAGGTATATAATATAGTTTACAGGAAGGGGGTTGAGGCAGAGATAAAGAGAGAGAGAGAGAGTGAAGGGGGGGGGGGGCGGAGGCAGACAGAGAGATAGAGAGACAGACAGAAGAGGGGGTCGCAAAGAGGCAGGTATATAATATAGTTTACAGGAAGGGGGGTTGAGGCAGAGATAGAGAGAGAGAGAGAGTGAAGGGGGACGGAGGCAGACAGAGAGATAGAGAGACAGACAGAAGAGGGGGTCGCAAAGAGGCAGGTATATAATATAGTTTACAGGAAGGGGGGTTGAGGCAGAGATAGAGAGAGAGAGAGAGTGAAGGGGGACGGAGGCAGACAGAGAGATAGAGAGACAGACAGAAGAGGGGGTCGCAAAGAGGCAGGTATATAATATAGTTTACAGGAAGGGGGGTTGAGGCAGAGATAGAGAGAGAGAGAGAGTGAAGGGGGACGGAGGCAGACAGAGAGATAGAGAGACAGACAGAAGAGGGGGTCGCAAAGAGGCAGGTATATAATATAGTTTACAGGAAGGGGGGTTGAGGCTGAGATAAAGAGAGAGAGAGAGTGAAGGGGGACGGAGGCAGACAGAGAGATAGAGAGACAGACAGAAGAGGGGGTCGCAAAGAGGCAGGTATATAATATAGTTTACAGGAAGGGGGGTTGAGGCAGAGATAGAGAGAGAGAGAGAGAGTGAAGGAGGACGGAGGCAGACAGAGAGATAGAGAGACAGACAGGAGAGGGGGTCGCAAAGAGGCAGGTATATAATATAGTTTACAGGAAGGTGGGCTGAGGCAGAGATAAAGAGAGAGAGAGTGAAGGGGGACGGAGGCAGACAGAGAGATAGAGAGACAGACAGGAGAGGGGGTCGCAAAGAGGCAGGTATATAATATAGTTTACAGGAAGGGGGGTTGAGGCAGAGATAGAGAGAGAGAGAGAGAGAGTGAAGGGGGACGGAGGCAGACAGAGAGATAGAGAGACAGACAGAAGAGGGGGTCGCAAAGAGGCAGGTATATAATATAGTTTACAGGAAGGGGGGTTGAGGCAGAGATAGAGAGAGAGAGAGAGAGTGAAGGGGGACGGAGGCAGACAGAGAGATAGAGAGACAGACAGGAGAGGGGGTCGCAAAGAGGCAGGTATATAATATAGTATACAGGAAGGGGGGTTGAGGCAGAGATAGAGAGAGAGTGAGTGAAGGGGGACGGAGGCAGACAGAGAGACAGACAGGAGAGGGGGTCGCAAAGAGGCAGGTATATAATATAGTATACAGGAAGGGGGGTTGAGGCAGAGATAGAGAGAGAGTGAGTGAAGGGGGACGGAGGCAGACAGAGAGACAGACAGGAGAGGGGGTCGCAAAGAGGCAGGTATATAATATAGTATACAGGAAGGGGGGTTGAGGCAGAGATAGAGAGAGAGTGAGTGAAGGGGGACGGAGGCAGACAGAGAGACAGACAGGAGAGGGGGTCGCAAAGAGGCAGGTATATAATATAGTTTACAGGAAGGGGGGTTGAGGCAGAGATAGAGAGAGAGTGAGTGAAGGGGGACGGAGGCAGACAGAGAGACAGACAGGAGAGGGGGTCGCAAAGAGGCAGGTATATAATATAGTTTACAGGAAGGGGGGTTGAGGCAGAGATAGAGAGAGAGTGAGTGAAGGGGGACGGAGGCAGACAGAGAGATAGAGAGACAGACAGAAGAGGGGGTCGCAAAGAGGCAGGTATATAATATAGTTTACAGGAAGGGGGGTTGAGGCAGAGATAAAGAGAGAGTGAGTGAAGGGGGACGGAGGCAGACAGAGAGATAGAGAGACAGACAGAAGAGGGGGTCGCAAAGAGGCAGGTATATAATATAGTATACAGGAAGGGGGGTTGAGGCAGAGATAGAGAGAGAGTGAGTGAAGGGGGACGGAGGCAGACAGAGAGACAGACAGGAGAGGGGGTCGCAAAGAGGCAGGTATATAATATAGTATACAGGAAGGGGGGTTGAGGCAGAGATAGAGAGAGAGTGAGTGAAGGGGGACGGAGGCAGACAGAGAGACAGACAGGAGAGGGGGTCGCAAAGAGGCAGGTATATAATATAGTTTACAGGAAGGGGGGTTGAGGCAGAGATAGAGAGAGAGTGAGTGAAGGGGGACGGAGGCAGACAGAGAGACAGACAGGAGAGGGGGTCGCAAAGAGGCAGGTATATAATATAGTTTACAGGAAGGGGGGTTGAGGCAGAGATAGAGAGAGAGTGAGTGAAGGGGGACGGAGGCAGACAGAGAGATAGAGAGACAGACAGAAGAGGGGGTCGCAAAGAGGCAGGTATATAATATAGTTTACAGGAAGGGGGGTTGAGGCAGAGATAAAGAGCGAGTGAGTGAAGGGGGACGGAGGCAGACAGAGAGATAGAGAGACAGACAGAAGAGGGGGTCGCAAAGAGGCAGGTATATAATATAGTTTACAGGAAGGGGGGTTGAGGCAGAGATAGAGAGAGAGAGAGAGAGTGAAGGAGGACGGAGGCAGACAGAGAGATAGAGAGACAAACAGGAGAGGGGGTCACAAAGAGGCAGGTATATAATATAGTATACAGGAAGGGGGGTTGAGGCAGAGATAGAGAGAGAGTGAGTGAAGGGGGACGGAGGCAGACAGAGAGACAGACAGGAGAAGGGGGTCGCAAAGAGGCAGGTATATAATATAGTTTACAGGAAGGGGGGTTGAGGCAGAGATAGAGAGAGAGTGAGTGAAGGGGAACGGAGGCAGACAGAGAGACAGACAGGAGAGGGGGTCGCAAAGAGGCAGGTATATAATATAGTTTACAGGAAGGGGGGTTGAGGCAGAGATAGAGAGAGAGTGAGTGAAGGGGGACGGAGGCAGACAGAGAGATAGAGAGACAGACAGAAGAGGGGGTCGCAAAGAGGCAGGTATATAATATAGTTTACAGGAAGGGGGGTTGAGGCAGAGATAAAGAGAGAGTGAGTGAAGGGGGACGGAGGCAGACAGAGAGATAGAGAGACAGACAGAAGAGGGGGTCGCAAAGAGGCAGGTATATAATATAGTTTACAGGAAGGGGGGTTGAGGCAGAGATAGAGAGAGAGAGAGTGAAGGGGGACGGAGGCAGACAGAGAGATAGAGAGACAGACAGAAGAGGGGGGTCGCAAAGAGGCAGGTATATAATATAGTTTACAGGAAGGGGGTTGAGGCAGAGATAAAGAGAGAGAGAGAGTGAAGGGGGACGGAGGCAGACAGAGAGATAGAGAGACAGACAGGAGAGGGGTCGCAAAGAGGCAGGTATATAATATAGTTTACAGGAAGGGGGGTTGAGGCAGAGATAGAGAGAGAGAGAGAGAGAGTGAAGGAGGACGGAGGCAGACAGAGAGATAGAGAGACAGACAGGAGAGGGGGTCACAAAGAGGCAGGTATATAATATAGTATACAGGAAGGGGGGTTGAGGCAGAGATAGAGAGAGAGAGAGAGAGTGAAGGGGGACGGAGGCAGACAGAGAGATAGAGAGACAGACAGGAGAGGGGGTCACAAAGAGGCAGGTATATAATATAGTTTACAGGAAGGGGGTTGAGGCAGAGATAAAGAGAGAGAGAGTGAAGGGGGACGGAGGCAGACAGAGAGATAGAGAGACAGACAGGAGAGGGGGTCACAAAGAGGCAGGTATATAATATAGTTTACAGGAAGGGGGGTTGAGGCAGAGATAAAGAGAGAGAGAGAGTGAAGGGGGACGGAGGCAGACAGAGAGATAGAGAGACAGACCGGAGAGGGGGTCACAAAGAGGCAGGTATATAATATAGTTTACAGGAAGGGGGGTTGAGGCAGAGATAAAGAGAGAGAGAGAGTGAAGGGGGACGGAGGCAGACAGAGAGATAGAGAGACAGACAGGAGAGGGGGTCACAAAGAGGCAGGTATATAATATAGTTTACAGGAAGGGGGGTTGAGGCAGAGATAGAGAGAGAGAGAGAGTGAAGGGGGACGGAGGCAGATAGAGAGATAGAGAGACAGACAGGAGAGGGGGTCACAAAGAGGCAGGTATATAATATAGTTTACAGGAAGGGGGGTTGAGGCAGAGATAGAGAGAGAGAGAGAGTGAAGGGGGACGGAGGCAGATAGAGAGATAGAGAGACAGACAGGAGAGGGGTCACAAAGAGGCAGGTATATAATATAGTATACAGGAAGGGGGGTTGAGGCAGAGATAAAGAGAGAGAGAGTGAAGGGGGACGGAGGCAGACAGAGAGACAGACAGGAGAGGGGGTCACAAAGAGGCAGGTATATAGTTTACAGGAAGGGGGGTTGAGGCAGAGATAAAGAGAGAGAGAGAGTGAAGGGGGACGGAGGCAGACAGAGAGACAGACAGGAGAGGGGTCACAAAGAGGCAGGTATATAATATAGTTTACAGGAAGGGGGGTTGAGGCAGAGATAGAGAGAGAGAGAGAGTGAAGGGGGACGGAGGCAGACAGAGAGACAGACAGGAGAGGGGGTCGCAAAGAGGCAGGTATATAATATAGTTTACAGGAAGGGGGGTTGAGGCAGAGATAAAGAGAGAGAGAGAGTGAAGGGGGACGGAGGCAGACAGAGAGACAGACAGGAGAGGGGGGTCGCAAAGAGGCAGGTATATAATATAGTTTACAGGAAGGGGGGTTGAGGCAGAGATAAAGAGAGAGAGAGAGTGAAGGGGGACGGAGGCAGACAGAGAGACAGACAGGAGAGGGGGTCGCAAAGAGGCAGGTATATAATATAGTTTACAGGAAGGGGGGTTGAGGCAGAGATAAAGAGAGAGAGAGAGAGTGAAGGGGGACGGAGGCAGACAGAGAGATAGAGAGACAGACAGGAGAGGGGGTCACAAAGAGGCAGGTATATAATATAGTTTACAGGAAGGGGGTTGAGGCAGAGATAAAGAGAGAGAGAGTGAAGGGGGACGGAGGCAGGCAGAGAGACAGACAGGAGAGGGGGTCGCAAAGAGGCAGGTATATAATATAGTTTACAGGAAGGGGGTTGAGGCAGAGATAGAGAGAGAGAGAGTGAAGGGGGACGGAGGCAGACAGAGAGACAGACAGGAGAGGGGGTCGCAAAGAGGCAGGTATATAATATAGTTTACAGGAAGGGGGTTGAGGCAGAGATAAAGAGAGAGAGAGAGTGAAGGGGGCGGAGGCAGACAGAGAGATAGAGAGACAGACAGGAGAGGGGGTCGCAAAGAGGCAGGTATATAATATAGTTTACAGGAAGGGGGTTGAGGCAGAGATAGAGAGAGAGAGAGAGAGTGAAGGGGGACGGAGGCAGACAGAGAGATAGAGAGACAGACAGGAGAGGGGTCGCAAAGAGGCAGGTATATAATATAGTTTACAGGAAGGGGGGTTGAGGCAGAGATAGAGAGAGAGAGAGAGTGAAGGGGGGCGGAGGCAGACAGAGAGATAGAGAGACAGACAGGAGAGGGGTCGCAAAGAGGCAGGTATATAATATAGTTTACAGGAAGGGGGGTTGAGGCAGAGATAAAGAGAGAGAGAGTGAAGGGGGACGGAGGCAGACAGAGAGATAGAGAGACAGACAGGAGAGGGGGTCGCAAAGAGGCAGGTATATAATATAGTTTACAGGAAGGGGGGTTGAGGCAGAGATAAAGAGAGAGAGAGTGAAGGGGGGCGGAGGCAGACAGAGAGATAGAGAGACAGACAGGAGAGGGGGTCGCAAAGAGGCAGGTATATAATATAGTTTACAGGAAGGGGGGTTGAGGCAGAGATAAAGAGAGAGAGAGTGAAGGGGGACGGAGGCAGACAGAGAGATAGAGAGACAGACAGGAGAGGGGGTCACAAAGAGGCAGGTATATAATATAGTTTACAGGAAGGGGGTTGAGGCAGAGATAGATAAAGAGAGAGAGAGTGAAGGGGGACGGAGGCAGACAGAGAGATAGAGAGACAGACAGGAGAGGGGGTCGCAAAGAGGCAGGTATATAATATAGTTTACAGGAAGGGGGGTTGAGGCAGAGATAAAGAGAGAGAGAGTGAAGGGGGACGGAGGCAGACAGAGAGATAGAGAGACAGACAGGAGAGGGGGTCGCAAAGAGGCAGGTATATAATATAGTTTACAGGAAGGGGGGTTGAGGCAGAGATAGAGAGAGAGAGAGAGTGAAGGGGGACGGAGGCAGACAGAGAGATAGAGAGACAGACAGGAGAGGGGGTCACAAAGAGGCAGGTATATAATATAGTTTACAGGAAGGGGGTTGAGGCAGAGATAGATAAAGAGAGAGAGAGTGAAGGGGGACGGAGGCAGACAGAGAGATAGAGAGACAGACAGGAGAGGGGTCGCAAAGAGGCAGGTATATAATATAGTTTACAGGAAGGGGGTTGAGGCAGAGATAGAGAGAGAGAGAGAGAGTGAAGGGGGACGGAGGCAGACAGAGAGATAGAGAGACAGACAGGAGAGGGGGTCGCAAAGAGGCAGGTATATAATATAGTTTACAGGAAGGGGGTTGAGGCAGAGATAGAGAGAGAGAGAGAGAGTGAAGGGGGACGGAGGCAGACAGAGAGATAGAGAGACAGACAGGAGAGGGGGTCGCAAAGAGGCAGGTATATAATATAGTTTACAGGAAGGGGGTTGAGGCAGAGATAAAGAGAGAGAGAGAGAGTGAAGGGGGACGGAGGCAGACAGAGAGATAGAGAGACAGACAGGAGAGGGGGTCACAAAGAGGCAGGTATATAATATAGTTTACAGGAAGGGGGTTGAGGCAGAGATAAAGAGAGAGAGAGAGAGAGTGAAGGGGGGCGGAGGCAGACAGAGAGATAGAGAGACAGACAGGAGAGGGGGTCGCAAAGAGGCAGGTATATAATATAGTTTACAGGAAGGGGGGTTGAGGCAGAGATAAAGAGAGAGAGAGTGAAGGGGGACGGAGGCAGACAGAGAGATAGAGAGACAGACAGGAGAGGGGGTCACAAAGAGGCAGGTATATAATATAGTTTACAGGAAGGGAGTTGAGGCAGAGATAAAGAGAGAGAGAGTGAAGGGGGCGGAGGCAGACAGAGAGATAGAGAGACAGACAGGAGAGGGGGTCGCAAAGAGGCAGGTATATAATATAGTTTACAGGAAGGGGGTTGAGGCAGAGATAAAGAGAGAGAGAGTGAAGGGGGGCGGAGGCAGACAGAGAGATAGAGAGACAGACAGGAGAGGGGGTCGCAAAGAGGCAGGTATATAATATAGTTTACAGGAAGGGGGTTGAGGCAGAGATAAAGAGAGAGAGAGTGAAGGGGGACGGAGGCAGACAGAGAGATAGAGAGACAGACAGGAGAGGGGGTCGCAAAGAGGCAGGTATATAATATAGTTTACAGGAAGGGGGTTGAGGCAGAGATAGAGAGAGAGAGAGTGAAGGGGGACGGAGGCAGATAGAGAGACAGACAGGAGAGGGGGTCGCAAAGAGGCAGGTATATAATATAGTTTACAGGAAGGGGGTTGAGGCAGAGATAGAGAGAGAGAGAGAGTGAAGGAGGACGGAGGCAGACAGAGAGATAGAGAGACAGACAGGAGAGGGGGGTCGCAAAGAGGCAGGTATATAATATAGTTTACAGGAAGGGGGTTGAGGCAGAGATAAAGAGAAAGAGAGAGAGTGAAGGGGGGCGGAGGCAGACAGAGAGATAGAGAGACAGACAGGAGAGGGGGTCGCAAAGAGGCAGGTATATAATATAGTTTACAGGAAGGGGGGTTGAGGCAGAGATAAAGAGAGAGAGAGTGAAGGGGGGCGGAGGCAGACAGAGAGATAGAGAGACAGACAGGAGAGGGGGTCGCAAAGAGGCAGGTATATAATATAGTTTACAGGAAGGGGGGTTGAGGCAGAGATAAAGAGAGAGAGAGTGAAGGGGGACGGAGGCAGACAGAGAGATAGAGAGACAGACAGGAGAGGGGGTCGCAAAGAGGCAGGTATATAATATAGTTTACAGGAAGGGGGGTTGAGGCAGAGATAAAGAGAGAGAGAGTGAAGGGGGGCGGAGGCAGACAGAGAGATAGAGAGACAGACAGGAGAGGGGGTCGCAAAGAGGCAGGTATATAATATAGTTTACAGGAAGGGGGGTTGAGGCAGAGATAAAGAGAGAGAGAGTGAAGGGGGACGGAGGCAGACAGAGAGATAGAGAGACAGACAGGAGAGGGGGTCGCAAAGAGGCAGGTATATAATATAGTTTACAGGAAGGGGGGTTGAGGCAGAGATAACGAGAGAGAGAGTGAAGGGGGGCGGAGGCAGACAGAGAGATAGAGAGACAGACAGGAGAGGGGGTCGCAAAGAGGCAGGTATATAATATAGTTTACAGGAAGGGGGGTTGAGGCAGAGATAAAGAGAGAGAGAGTGAAGGGGGACGGAGGCAGACAGAGAGATAGAGAGACAGACAGGAGAGGGGGTCGCAAAGAGGCAGGTATATAATATAGTTTACAGGAAGGGGGGTTGAGGCAGAGATAAAGAGAGAGAGAGTGAAGGGGGACGGAGGCAGACAGAGAGATAGAGAGACAGACAGGAGAGGGGGTCGCAAAGAGGCAGGTATATAATATAGTTTACAGGAAGGGGGGTTGAGGCAGAGATAAAGAGAGAGAGAGTGAAGGGGGGCGGAGGCAGACAGAGAGATAGAGAGACAGACAGGAGAGGGGGTCGCAAAGAGGCAGGTATATAATATAGTTTACAGGAAGGGGGTTGAGGCAGAGATAAAGAGAGAGAGAGTGAAGGGGGGCGGAGGCAGACAGAGAGATAGAGAGACAGACAGGAGAGGGGTCGCAAAGAGGCAGGTATATAATATAGTTTACAGGAAGGGGGGTTGAGGCAGAGATAGAGAGAGAGAGAGAGTGAAGGGGGACGGAGGCAGACAGAGAGATAGAGAGACAGACAGGAGAGGGGGTCGCAAAGAGGCAGGTATATAATATAGTTTACAGGAAGGGGGGTTAAGGCAGAGATAGAGAGAGAGAGAGAGTGAAGGGGGACGGAGGCAGACAGAGAGATAGAGAGACAGACAGGAGAGGGGGTCACAAAGAGGCAGGTATATAATATAGTTTACAGGAAGGGGGTTGAGGCAGAGATAGATAAAGAGAGAGAGAGTGAAGGGGGACGGAGGCAGACAGAGAGATAGAGAGACAGACAGGAGAGGGGTCGCAAAGAGGCAGGTATATAATATAGTTTACAGGAAGGGGGGTTGAGGCAGAGATAGAGAGAGAGAGAGAGTGAAGGGGGACGGAGGCAGACAGAGAGATAGAGAGACAGACAGGAGAGGGGGTCGCAAAGAGGCAGGTATATAATATAGTTTACAGGAAGGGGGTTGAGGCAGAGATAAAGAGAGAGAGAGAGAGTGAAGGGGGGACGGAGGCAGACAGAGAGATAGAGAGACAGACAGGAGAGGGGGTCACAAAGAGGCAGGTATATAATATAGTTTACAGGAAGGGGGTTGAGGCAGAGATAAAGAGAGAGAGAGAGAGTGAAGGGGGCGGAGGCAGACAGAGAGATAGAGAGACAGACAGGAGAGGGGGTCGCAAAGAGGCAGGTATATAATATAGTTTACAGGAAGGGGGGTTGAGGCAGAGATAAAGAGAGAGAGAGTGAAGGGGGACGGAGGCAGACAGAGAGATAGAGAGACAGACAGGAGAGGGGGTCGCAAAGAGGCAGGTATATAATATAGTTTACAGGAAGGGGGTTGAGGCAGAGATAGAGAGAGAGAGAGAGAGTGAAGGGGGACGGAGGCAGACAGAGAGATAGAGAGACAGACAGGAGAGGGGGTCGCAAAGAGGCAGGTATATAATATAGTTTACAGGAAGGGGGTTGAGGCAGAGATAGAGAGAGAGAGAGAGAGTGAAGGGGGACGGAGGCAGACAGAGAGATAGAGAGACAGACAGGAGAGGGGGTCGCAAAGAGGCAGGTATATAATATAGTTTACAGGAAGGGGGTTGAGGCAGAGATAGAGAGAGAGAGAGAGAGTGAAGGGGGACGGAGGCAGACAGAGAGATAGAGAGACAGACAGGAGAGGGGGTCGCAAAGAGGCAGGTATATAATATAGTTTACAGGAAGGGGGGTTGAGGCAGAGATAAAGAGAGAGAGAGTGAAGGGGGACGGAGGCAGACAGAGAGATAGAGAGACAGACAGGAGAGGGGGTCGCAAAGAGGCAGGTATATAATATAGTTTACAGGAAGGGGGTTGAGGCAGAGATAGAGAGAGAGAGAGAGAGTGAAGGGGGACGGAGGCAGACAGAGAGATAGAGAGACAGACAGGAGAGGGGGTCGCAAAGAGGCAGGTATATAATATAGTTTACAGGAAGGGGGGTTGAGGCAGAGATAAAGAGAGAGAGAGTGAAGGGGGACGGAGGCAGACAGAGAGATAGAGAGACAGACAGGAGAGGGGGTCACAAAGAGGCAGGTATATAATATAGTTTACAGGAAGGGGGTTGAGGCAGAGATAGAGAGAGAGAGAGAGTGAAGGGGGGGCGGAGGCAGACAGAGAGATAGAGAGACAGACAGGAGAGGGGGTCGCAAAGAGGCAGGTATATAATATAGTTTACAGGAAGGGGGTTGAGGCAGAGATAAAGAGAGAGAGAGTGAAGGGGGACGGAGGCAGACAGAGAGATAGAGAGACAGACAGGAGAGGGGGTCGCAAAGAGGCAGGTATATAATATAGTTTACAGGAAGGGGGTTGAGGCAGAGATAAAGAGAGAGAGAGTGAAGGGGGGCGGAGGCAGACAGAGAGATAGAGAGACAGACAGGAGAGGGGGTCGCAAAGAGGCAGGTATATAATATAGTTTACAGGAAGGGGGTTGAGGCAGAGATAAAGAGAGAGAGAGTGAAGGGGGACGGAGGCAGACAGAGAGATAGAGAGACAGACAGGAGAGGGGGTCGCAAAGAGGCAGGTATATAATATAGTTTACAGGAAGGGGGTTGAGGCAGAGATAGATAAAGAGAGAGAGAGTGAAGGGGGACGGAGGCAGACAGAGAGATAGAGAGACAGACAGGAGAGGGGGTCGCAAAGAGGCAGGTATATAATATAGTTTACAGGAAGGGGGTTGAGGCAGAGATAGAGAGAGAGAGAGAGAGTGAAGGGGGACGGAGGCAGACAGAGAGATAGAGAGACAGACAGGAGAGGGGGTCGCAAAGAGGCAGGTATATAATATAGTTTACAGGAAGGGGGTTGAGGCAGAGATAGAGAGAGAGAGAGAGAGTGAAGGGGGACGGAGGCAGACAGAGAGATAGAGAGACAGACAGGAGAGGGGGTCGCAAAGAGGCAGGTATATAATATAGTTTACAGGAAGGGGGTTGAGGCAGAGATAAAGAGAGAGAGAGAGAGTGAAGGGGGACGGAGGCAGACAGAGAGATAGAGAGACAGACAGGAGAGGGGGTCACAAAGAGGCAGGTATATAATATAGTTTACAGGAAGGGGGTTGAGGCAGAGATAAAGAGAGAGAGAGAGAGTGAAGGGGGGCGGAGGCAGACAGAGAGATAGAGAGACAGACAGGAGAGGGGGTCGCAAAGAGGCAGGTATATAATATAGTTTACAGGAAGGGGGGTTGAGGCAGAGATAAAGAGAGAGAGAGTGAAGGGGGACGGAGGCAGACAGAGAGATAGAGAGACAGACAGGAGAGGGGGTCACAAAGAGGCAGGTATATAATATAGTTTACAGGAAGGGGGTTGAGGCAGAGATAAAGAGAGAGAGAGTGAAGGGGGGCGGAGGCAGACAGAGAGATAGAGAGACAGACAGGAGAGGGGGTCGCAAAGAGGCAGGTATATAATATAGTTTACAGGAAGGGGGTTGAGGCAGAGATAAAGAGAGAGAGAGTGAAGGGGGGCGGAGGCAGACAGAGAGATAGAGAGACAGACAGGAGAGGGGGTCGCAAAGAGGCAGGTATATAATATAGTTTACAGGAAGGGGGTTGAGGCAGAGATAAAGAGAGAGAGAGTGAAGGGGGACGGAGGCAGACAGAGAGATAGAGAGACAGACAGGAGAGGGGGTCGCAAAGAGGCAGGTATATAATATAGTTTACAGGAATGGGGTTGAGGCAGAGATAGAGAGAGAGAGAGTGAAGGGGGACGGAGGCAGACAGAGAGATAGAGAGACAGACAGGAGAGGGGGTCGCAAAGAGGCAGGTATATAATATAGTTTACAGGAAGGGGGTTGAGGCAGAGATAGAGAGAGAGAGAGAGTGAAGGAGGACGGAGGCAGACAGAGAGATAGAGAGACAGACAGGAGAGGGGGTCGCAAAGAGGCAGGTATATAATATAGTTTACAGGAAGGGGGTTGAGGCAGAGATAAAGAGAAAGAGAGAGAGTGAAGGGGGGCGGAGGCAGACAGAGAGATAGAGAGACAGACAGGAGAGGGGGTCGCAAAGAGGCAGGTATATAATATAGTTTACAGGAAGGGGGGTTGAGGCAGAGATAAAGAGAGAGAGAGTGAAGGGGGGCGGAGGCAGACAGAGAGATAGAGAGACAGACAGGAGAGGGGGTCGCAAAGAGGCAGGTATATAATATAGTTTACAGGAAGGGGGGTTGAGGCAGAGATAAAGAGAGAGAGAGTGAAGGGGGACGGAGGCAGACAGAGAGATAGAGAGACAGACAGGAGAGGGGGTCGCAAAGAGGCAGGTATATAATATAGTTTACAGGAAGGGGGGTTGAGGCAGAGATAAAGAGAGAGAGAGTGAAGGGGGGCGGAGGCAGACAGAGAGATAGAGAGACAGACAGGAGAGGGGGTCGCAAAGAGGCAGGTATATAATATAGTTTACAGGAAGGGGGGTTGAGGCAGAGATAAAGAGAGAGAGAGTGAAGGGGGACGGAGGCAGACAGAGAGATAGAGAGACAGACAGGAGAGGGGGTCGCAAAGAGGCAGGTATATAATATAGTTTACAGGAAGGGGGGTTGAGGCAGAGATAACGAGAGAGAGAGTGAAGGGGGGCGGAGGCAGACAGAGAGATAGAGAGACAGACAGGAGAGGGGGTCGCAAAGAGGCAGGTATATAATATAGTTTACAGGAAGGGGGGTTGAGGCAGAGATAAAGAGAGAGAGAGTGAAGGGGGACGGAGGCAGACAGAGAGATAGAGAGACAGACAGGAGAGGGGGTCGCAAAGAGGCAGGTATATAATATAGTTTACAGGAAGGGGGGTTGAGGCAGAGATAAAGAGAGAGAGAGTGAAGGGGGACGGAGGCAGACAGAGAGATAGAGAGACAGACAGGAGAGGGGGTCGCAAAGAGGCAGGTATATAATATAGTTTACAGGAAGGGGGGTTGAGGCAGAGATAAAGAGAGAGAGAGTGAAGGGGGGCGGAGGCAGACAGAGAGATAGAGAGACAGACAGGAGAGGGGGTCGCAAAGAGGCAGGTATATAATATAGTTTACAGGAAGGGGGTTGAGGCAGAGATAAAGAGAGAGAGAGTGAAGGGGGGCGGAGGCAGACAGAGAGATAGAGAGACAGACAGGAGAGGGGGTCGCAAAGAGGCAGGTATATAATATAGTTTACAGGAAGGGGGGTTGAGGCAGAGATAGAGAGAGAGAGAGAGTGAAGGGGGACGGAGGCAGACAGAGAGATAGAGAGACAGACAGGAGAGGGGGTCGCAAAGAGGCAGGTATATAATATAGTTTACAGGAAGGGGGGTTGAGGCAGAGATAGAGAGAGAGAGAGAGTGAAGGGGGACGGAGGCAGACAGAGAGATAGAGAGACAGACAGGAGAGGGGGTCACAAAGAGGCAGGTATATAATATAGTTTACAGGAAGGGGGTTGAGGCAGAGATAGATAAAGAGAGAGAGAGTGAAGGGGGACGGAGGCAGACAGAGAGATAGAGAGACAGACAGGAGAGGGGGTCGCAAAGAGGCAGGTATATAATATAGTTTACAGGAAGGGGGTTGAGGCAGAGATAGAGAGAGAGAGAGAGTGAAGGGGGACGGAGGCAGACAGAGAGATAGAGAGACAGACAGGAGAGGGGGTCGCAAAGAGGCAGGTATATAATATAGTTTACAGGAAGGGGGTTGAGGCAGAGATAAAGAGAGAGAGAGAGAGTGAAGGGGGACGGAGGCAGACAGAGAGATAGAGAGACAGACAGGAGAGGGGGTCACAAAGAGGCAGGTATATAATATAGTTTACAGGAAGGGGGTTGAGGCAGAGATAAAGAGAGAGAGAGAGAGTGAAGGGGGGCGGAGGCAGACAGAGAGATAGAGAGACAGACAGGAGAGGGGGTCGCAAAGAGGCAGGTATATAATATAGTTTACAGGAAGGGGGGTTGAGGCAGAGATAAAGAGAGAGAGAGTGAAGGGGGACGGAGGCAGACAGAGAGATAGAGAGACAGACAGGAGAGGGGGTCGCAAAGAGGCAGGTATATAATATAGTTTACAGGAAGGGGGTTGAGGCAGAGATAGAGAGAGAGAGAGAGAGTGAAGGGGGACGGAGGCAGACAGAGAGATAGAGAGACAGACAGGAGAGGGGGTCGCAAAGAGGCAGGTATATAATATAGTTTACAGGAAGGGGGTTGAGGCAGAGATAGAGAGAGAGAGAGAGAGTGAAGGGGGACGGAGGCAGACAGAGAGATAGAGAGACAGACAGGAGAGGGGGTCGCAAAGAGGCAGGTATATAATATAGTTTACAGGAAGGGGGTTGAGGCAGAGATAGAGAGAGAGAGAGAGAGTGAAGGGGGACGGAGGCAGACAGAGAGATAGAGAGACAGACAGGAGAGGGGGTCGCAAAGAGGCAGGTATATAATATAGTTTACAGGAAGGGGGGTTGAGGCAGAGATAAAGAGAGAGAGAGTGAAGGGGGACGGAGGCAGACAGAGAGATAGAGAGACAGACAGGAGAGGGGGTCGCAAAGAGGCAGGTATATAATATAGTTTACAGGAAGGGGGTTGAGGCAGAGATAGAGAGAGAGAGAGAGAGTGAAGGGGGACGGAGGCAGACAGAGAGATAGAGAGACAGACAGGAGAGGGGGTCGCAAAGAGGCAGGTATATAATATAGTTTACAGGAAGGGGGGTTGAGGCAGAGATAAAGAGAGAGAGAGTGAAGGGGGACGGAGGCAGACAGAGAGATAGAGAGACAGACAGGAGAGGGGGTCACAAAGAGGCAGGTATATAATATAGTTTACAGGAAGGGGGTTGAGGCAGAGATAGAGAGAGAGAGAGAGTGAAGGGGGGGCGGAGGCAGACAGAGAGATAGAGAGACAGACAGGAGAGGGGGTCGCAAAGAGGCAGGTATATAATATAGTTTACAGGAAGGGGGTTGAGGCAGAGATAAAGAGAGAGAGAGTGAAGGGGGACGGAGGCAGACAGAGAGATAGAGAGACAGACAGGAGAGGGGGTCGCAAAGAGGCAGGTATATAATATAGTTTACAGGAAGGGGGTTGAGGCAGAGATAAAGAGAGAGAGAGAGTGAAGGGGGGCGGAGGCAGACAGAGAGATAGAGAGACAGACAGGAGAGGGGGTCGCAAAGAGGCAGGTATATAATATAGTTTACAGGAAGGGGGTTGAGGCAGAGATAAAGAGAGAGAGAGTGAAGGGGGACGGAGGCAGACAGAGAGATAGAGAGACAGACAGGAGAGGGGGTCGCAAAGAGGCAGGTATATAATATAGTTTACAGGAAGGGGGTTGAGGCAGAGAGAGAGAGAGAGAGAGAGAGTGAAGGGGGACGGAGGCAGACAGAGAGATAGAGAGACAGACAGGAGAGGGGGTCGCAAAGAGGCAGGTATATAATATAGTTTACAGGAAGGGGGTTGAGGCAGAGATAAAGAGAGAGAGAGAGAGTGAAGGGGGACGGAGGCAGACAGAGAGATAGAGAGACAGACAGGAGAGGGGGTCACAAAGAGGCAGGTATATAATATAGTTTACAGGAAGGGGGTTGAGGCAGAGATAAAGAGAGAGAGAGTGAAGGGGGGCGGAGGCAGACAGAGAGATAGAGAGACAGACAGGAGAGGGGGTCGCAAAGAGGCAGGTATATAATATAGTTTACAGGAAGGGGGGTTGAGGCAGAGATAAAGAGAGAGAGAGAGTGAAGGGGGACGGAGGCAGACAGAGAGATAGAGAGACAGACAGGAGAGGGGGTCGCAAAGAGGCAGGTATATAATATAGTTTACAGGAAGGGGGTTGAGGCAGAGATAAAGAGAGAGAGAGTGAAGGGGGGCGGAGGCAGACAGAGAGATAGAGAGACAGACAGGAGAGGGGGTCGCAAAGAGGCAGGTATATAATATAGTTTACAGGAAGGGGGTTGAGGCAGAGATAGAGAGAGAGAGAGAGTGAAGGGGGGCGGAGGCAGACAGAGAGATAGAGAGACAGACAGGAGAGGGGGTCGCAAAGAGGCAGGTATATAATATAGTTTACAGGAAGGGGGGTTGAGGCAGAGATAAAGAGAGAGAGAGAGTGAAGGGGGGCGGAGGCAGACAGAGAGATAGAGAGACAGACAGGAGAGGGGGTCGCAAAGAGGCAGGTATATAATATAGTTTACAGGAAGGGGGTTGAGGCAGAGATAAAGAGAGAGAGAGAGTGAAGGGGGGCGGAGGCAGACAGAGAGATAGAGAGACAGACAGGAGAGGGGGTCGCAAAGAGGCAGGTATATAATATAGTTTACAGGAAGGGGGTTGAGGCAGAGATAAAGAGAGAGAGAGTGAAGGGGGGCGGAGGCAGACAGAGAGATAGAGAGACAGACAGGAGAGGGGGTCGCAAAGAGGCAGGTATATAATATAGTTTACAGGAAGGGGGTTGAGGCAGAGATAAAGAGAGAGAGAGTGAAGGGGGACGGAGGCAGACAGAGAGATAGAGAGACAGACAGGAGAGGGGGTCGCAAAGAGGCAGGTATATAATATAGTTTACAGGAAGGGGGTTGAGGCAGAGATAGAGAGAGAGAGAGTGAAGGGGGACGGAGGCAGACAGAGAGATAGAGAGACAGACAGGAGAGGGGGTCGCAAAGAGGCAGGTATATAATATAGTTTACAGGAAGGGGGGGTTGAGGCAGAGATAAAGAGAGAGAGAGTGAAGGGGGGCGGAGGCAGACAGAGAGATAGAGAGACAGACAGGAGAGGGGGTCGCAAAGAGGCAGGTATATAATATAGTTTACAGGAAGGGGGTTGAGGCAGAGATAAAGAGAGAGAGAGAGTGAAGGGGGACGGAGGCAGACAGAGAGACAGACAGGAGAGGGGGTCGCAAAGAGGCAGGTATATAATATAGTTTACAGGAAGGGGGGTTGAGGCAGAGATAGAGAGAGAGAGAGAGAGTGAAGGGGGACGGAGGCAGACAGAGAGATAGAGAGACAGACAGGAGAGGGGGTCGCAAAGAGGCAGGTATATAATATAGTTTACAGGAAGAGGGTTGAGGCAGAGATAAAGAGAGAGAGAGAGAGTGAAGGGGGACGGAGGCAGACAGAGAGATAGAGAGACAGACAGGAGAGGGGGTCGCAAAGAGGCAGGTATATAATATAGTTTACAGGAAGGGGGGTTGAGGCAGAGATAAAGAGAGAGAGAGTGAAGGGGGACGGAGGCAGACAGAGAGATAGAGAGACAGACAGGAGAGGGGGTCGCAAAGAGGCAGGTATATAATATAGTTTACAGGAAGGGGGGTTGAGGCAGAGATAGAGAGAGAGAGAGAGAGTGAAGGGGGACGGAGGCAGACAGAGAGATAGAGAGACAGACAGGAGAGGGGGTCGCAAAGAGGCAGGTATATAATATAGTTTACAGGAAGGGGGTTGAGGCAGAGATAAAGAGAGAGAGAGAGAGTGAAGGGGGACGGAGGCAGACAGAGAGATAGAGAGACAGACAGGAGAGGGGGTCGCAAAGAGGCAGGTATATAATATAGTTTACAGGAAGGGGGTTGAGGCAGAGATAAAGAGAGAGAGAGTGAAGGGGGACGGAGGCAGACAGAGAGATAGAGAGACAGACAGGAGAGGGGGTCGCAAAGAGGCAGGTATATAATATAGTTTACAGGAAGGGGGGTTGAGGCAGAGATAGAGAGAGAGAGAGAGAGAGAGTGAAGGGGGACGGAGGCAGACAGAGAGATAGAGAGACAGACAGGAGAGGGGGTCGCAAAGAGGCAGGTATATAATATAGTTTACAGGAAGGGGGTTGAGGCAGAGATAAAGAGAGAGAGAGAGAGTGAAGGGGGACGGAGGCAGACAGAGAGATAGAGAGACAGACAGGAGAGGGGGTCGCAAAGAGGCAGGTATATAATATAGTTTACAGGAAGGGGGTTGAGGCAGAGATAAAGAGAGAGAGAGTGAAGGGGGGCGGAGGCAGACAGAGAGATAGAGAGACAGACAGGAGAGGGGGTCGCAAAGAGGCAGGTATATAATATAGTTTACAGGAAGGGGGGTTGAGGCAGAGATATAGAGAGAGAGAGAGTGAAGGGGGACGGAGGCAGACAGAGAGATAGAGAGACAGACAGGAGAGGGGGTCGCAAAGAGGCAGGTATATAATATAGTTTACAGGAAGGGGGGTTGAGGCAGAGATAGAGAGAGAGAGAGAGTGAAGGGGGACGGAGGCAGACAGAGAGATAGAGAGACAGACAGGAGAGGGGGTCGCAAAGAGGCAGGTATATAATATAGTTTACAGGAAGGGGGTTGAGGCAGAGATAGAGAGAGAGAGAGAGTGAAGGGGACGGAGTCAGTCAGAGGGATAGGGTGACGGGAGAGAGAGAGAGAGAGAGAGAGACAGGACACAGGAGAGAGGGGGACAAAGAGACGGGTGTATAGCCTACAGGCCGTAGGAGGGAGTGGAAGGGGAACATAATTATATCATAAATACTCGCGAGCGTAGAGAGCTTAGCGAGTCAGATTTGGGTGAAATTAAAGAAAAAATGCTCCAAATCGCTTTAAACTAGGAGCACTTTTTATGGGGAAAAGGAAAAGGGGGCACATATCCAAAGGGGAAAGAACACTAATTAGAAAAGAAAAAAAAAACACATGTCAAAGTAAAAAGGGGAATTACCGAAGGGGCACCTCATGACAACGGAAAAGGTGCAATTATCAGAAGGAAAATGGTACTAATTAACGAGGATATTAAATGGGCACGTGTCAAAAAAGAAGGGCCAATTATCAGAGGAGAAAAGAGGCACTTATTACAGAGTTAAAGGAGGCATCTCTCAAATTTGAATAAGGGCACTCATCTAAGATGAATAGGGGCACGTATACGAGAACAAAAAATCTCACGCACAAATTATGTAAAAGCGGTATTAAAGTAATAGCGTCCCGCAGGCGTATCAGGACAATTACCCCCTGGGCAATCACCCCCCGGGCAGTTACCCCCCGGAAAACTACCCCCGTAGGACAATTAGCCCCCGGAAAATTACCCCCCGGAGAATTACCCCCCGAGGACAATTACCCCCCGGAAAATTCCCCCCCCCCCGGGAGAATTACCCCCGAGGACAACTACCCCCCGCGGACAATTACCCCCCGAGGACAACTACCCCCGAGGACAATTACCCCCGAGGACAACTACCCCCCAAGGACAACTACCCCCCGAGGACAACTACCCCCGAGGACAATTACCCCCCGAGGACAATTACCCCCCCATGGACACTACTGGGCATGGTGGCTCAGTGGTTAGAGCCGCGCCCGTCTCATGAACGGGAGGTCGTGAGTTCGAACCCCGGCCGAGTCATACCAAAGACTTATAACAATGGGACCTTCTGCCTTCTAGCTAGGCGCTCAGCATATTAGATTGGAGAAGGGTAGTAATAACATATTATGTTATGCAGGGCCCGCTGGAAGAGCAGTTTCATAACTGAAGTGGCTACCCTGGGTAAATAAAACGTTATTAGGTGATACGTAACGAAGTCTACGTATCACCTATTGATTTCGTCAAGATTTTTATTTATTATTTATTCTTCCTCGAATTTGTTCGCAGGATATCTCAAGACTGAATAAAGCCCTTATCATGAAACTTGCCAAGATGATAGATCTTGGTCTAACTTAGAACTGCGTGAAATTTCAGAGAGTCAAAATTATCGTGACGTCATCCAGGCGCCATTTTGTGAAAATCAACTTATGACCATATCTTCATAACGGAAATATATTTCTCATTCATAATTATCACGATTAAGATCAATATCCGTCCGGTCAATTTCAGGTCAATAAACGTGCGCAAATGCGTGCGTGCGCGTTTGTGCGCGCGTTTACGCGCGCGCAAAAATTTAAAATGCTCTAAATCATCCCAAATTTTTTTTGCATACGTTTCAGGCCATATAGAGCATTTGACAAAAAATCGCGCTCACGCGCATGCGCGTGCTTTTTTTGCGCGTACTAGCATTTTGCAATTTAGAATCGCCGAATTTTCTCTATCATCATATTTGGCACATTTTTCCAAGCATTTTGATAACTTGTTCATCTTTTAATAACGCAATGAGCGTCCGTCAAAGTTGACAGCGCGCGCGGACATGCGTTATCTTTATCCACAATACATGAGCAAAAACATGCCTATACAAAATTCTTTGTAACTCTTCAGAATAGATAAAAACTCCCAATATTTTTTCATATTTAGATAGATTATGAGTTGGAAATATGATTTCATGTCTCATTTGACCGTCAATTAACTCATGACGTCATCATAATGGCCTCCAAACTCAAAATTTTAATTTGCATATTATGACGTCAGCATATTTTTGGAAAATTGATTGTATCTCTGTAAATATCGATCAATTTTCTTTCAAATTTTGATATGTTCTAGCTGAGACAATTTTCTACAAATCCAGTATTCACAATTTTTATTTTTGACAAAAGTATCATGGTGTTTTTTTGCGATTAAAGGAGGCATGTCAATTTTTCACATTTTGCGTGTATTCTCTATGGGACATGACTTTTTCTCAAAACTGGATTCTACACTCCTGTCTTTCGCGAGCAAAATCTCCGTTGTTTTAGCTTCATTTTCGCTGAGCTTCGAATATGTTGTAGCTGAGACAATGAGCTATCACAAGTGTGCCCTTTATTTTTCGATTAGATGCCGGGATCATGCTCATATTTCACTTGCAAAGTAGGATTTCAGAATTCCATTTCCCGTTTACGTGTAATCGCTATGGGAGATGTTTTGGTATATCGGTAACGCACTTGACTTCCAACCTCGAGATCCCTGGTTCGAGTCCGGGTGTCTCCAACAATTTTTTGCTTCACTTTTTTTTCCTTTTGACCTTCACTGTACCATCTCCTTTGATTATTTAAACACGTAGAATCGCAAATAATGTCATAAATAACCCTTTTTACTTTATTATTACCCTATTTTCACTTAATCCATTACTTTTTGCGTGTAATCCCTATGGGAGATGACTTTTTCTCAAATCTGGAGTCTACATTCCTGTCTTTTGCGAGCAATATCGCCGTTATTTCTGCTTGGATTTTGTTGATTTTTGAGTATGTTGTAGCTGAGACTATATGCTATCTAAATCAACCCTCATTTTTTCAATAAGATGTCATGATCGCGCTCATGATCATGATCATGATCATCATGATCATCATTATCATAATGATGATAATCATTTATCAATTACATTTTCATTTCTTTGAATAAGATAAAATCGTCAAAAGGTGTTCTTCATGATGTAAATTAGAGTCAAATGTGTAACTGGTTACTGCACAGGGTCAAAGGTCATATATTGTTTCAATCTATCTTCCCTAGATCCATGATGATCAAGGAAACACAATTTAATCTTGACATATGAATAGATCATAATGGGAGAAGCATATAAATGGGAGAAGCATTTTACAAAACAATATATCGTGTAATGCATTATTCGTTATGTAAACCATTATCATACGTATCACCTAATTCGTCTAAGTGACGAATTAAAGTCTAGTTATTATTATTATTATTATTACCCTCGAGGACAACTATCCCCCAGGAAAACTACCCCCGAGAACAATTACCCCCCGAGGACAACTACCCCTCCCCCCTTCGAGGACAACTCCCCCCCCCCTCCGAGGACAATAACCCCCGGAGGACAGCTACCCCCAATGACAATCACCCCCGTGGAATTTATAACACTGTGACGTATAACGCAAGCTTCTCTCCAAATTGCTATTTACAGAAAATTGCATAAACCTTCATTTTCTTTGTTATTTATGAAGTTCATTTCAGTCTTTTTAAATTATTCAATTCGATATGGGGGTGGAGGTTGCCCAATTCCCCTGTATTTTTGCTACCGAGTAAAGAACAGAAATTACATTTCTTAGAAATTGAACAATACATTGCGCGCTACGCGTTACAGCCTCTCTCACCATCAATGACACAACAAAGAAATTAGGATGTAAGATTTCCTTTATGCATCCTCTGTAACTTTTTTAATCAGCTGATCGTGTATTTGTCTTTGTATGTATAATGGGCCCTCATCCATGCCATGATCCATAATTAAGGTTTTCTTCACGTTATCTATTATTTCTGTTGTCATGCTGAAGTATAATATGTTTTCGTGTACGTCAAATTATTTTGTAATATAAATTGCCTTCAATTTATATGTATGGTGCCATGTCAAAAGAAAATAAATATCCGCTCTCTGGTAATTCATATCATTTGATTTTGTAACGCCAGCACAGCGTTTTTCAACCGGGGTGCCGCAAGAGATTGATTTGGAAAACGTTGATTTAAAAAAAAATCAAATACCAGAAACGGTTAAAATATGTAATTACATGAGAAAATAAAATTTTGAAGATACTAAAGTGTCTTCCTTCCTCGCTCGCTGACAATATTCTGACAGCAAGGCAAATAATAAGGGCAACGAGAGGCCCGAATATCCTCAAATTCGTGTATCAAGATCATGACCGAATATATCACTTTTTATTTATGTACATTTGGCGGCAAGGTGCCCGCATACAGTACTTTAAATAGTTTCTAGTGTGTGGATTACAAACTAATTTTTTACCAGTTTGAAAATGTCTTCTTCTTTTTATTCTTAAATGTGCCCATACATGTGTGCATAGGACTTGACGAGAGCCAGAGTCATGCAAAATTAATAATCTGTAAAGACTTTGGGATTTGGGAGAAACTTTTCATTTCTTAAGAGGGTACCGTGACTAACAAAAAAATTAAAATAACGCTGCTCCAGAGAAATGTATTTCTATGCATTTTGAAAAGCGCTGGACAATTACCTAAAACTTACATCCTTCGTGGAAATTAGCAACCGCACTGGCGTTGCATAAATTATAATGAAAGGGAAATGTGTAGTAATGAGGAAGACAACGAGATATAGTATTTGAAAGAATATGGGTTCATGCAGGGGATCTTAGGGGCTCGTAGCCATCTCTCAATGTGTCAGATCGTCTTTTGCTATTGAATCCTGATTGTCCACGGGGGTAGTTGTCATCGGGGGGTAATTATCCTCGGGGGGTAATTGTCCAAGGGGGTAATTGTCCTCGGGGGGTAGTTGTCCTAGGGGGTAATTGTCCTCGGGGGTAATTGTCCTCGGGGGGTAGTTGTCCTCGGGGGGTAGTTGTCCTCGGGGGGTAATTCTCCGGGGGGTAATTTTCCGGGGGGTAATTGTCCTCGGGGGGTGATTCTCCGGGGGGTAATATTCCAGGGGGGTAATTGTCCTTTGGGGGTAGTTTTCCGGGGGGTAATTTTCCGGGGGGGGGTGATTGCCCAGGGGGTAATTGTCCTAGAACCTAATTTTAATGATTTACACACCTATCCAATCTGTCCATATTGTGTAACAGTAACGACCCATATGTGACACTATATGCATGAAACTAATTTTGTTAGGCATAATTTTGCAGATTGAATTCGCAGATTGAATGCGCAGATTGAATTCGCAGATTGAATGCGCAGATTGAATGCGCAGATTGAATGCGCAGATTGAAAAAGAAAAACGTTGACTGACAGTTCATCTTCTGCGCACCTGTACAACTGAATGGAATGTTTTTACCCAGATTCTTGCGATAAAAGTGTGTAATTTTCTGAACAAATTTGGCTTTTACGATCGCCTTCACGGAACTGATTTTATGAATCCACAAACTGCCGAACTCGAAAGCTTTGCCGACGTCCTTGACGATGCCCCACTTCTAACTCGTTTTTTTTTTGCCTTCTTTCTTCCCTTCCCTTTCCTTTCCTTTTTAATATTTTTTTAGAGGGGGGGGGGGGGGGTGCTCCTGGGCCCGTTGGCCACTCCCCCCCCCCCCCGTGTATCCGCGCCTGGTGACAGGTGTAGTATTATAAGTCTGTTTAAGTCTGTTAAGTCTATGGGAATACAGGGTCAATGAGAACGAATGTTTATAAAACAGGATTTCGTGTAAAAGTGGAATATTTTGTGTACAAAATGAACGGAACTGTATTATGACAAACGACTGACTTAATGTATAACACGTGTATCTGTGGGATTTTGACGTTTTTAATTAACATAGCGAATTTTCATTATCCTCTTGACTTTGTTTTTTTTGAGCAAAAAGTGACTTCTCACACGTGTGTTTATGGGAATTTGACCTTTTAAACATTTTCTTAGAGATTTTTCATAATCCTACGGACTTATTTTTTTTTCTCGAGCAAATAGTGACTTAAAACATGTATTTCTATGGGAATTTTAACGTTTTGAATTTTACTCGTGTGTTTCTTATGGGAATATTTGACGTTTTGAATATTGGATAGGCATTTTCTTGTAGGACTTAATTATAACACATGATTGTATCTATGGAATTCATTCATTAAATATCATACCTATTTTCATTCATCTGATTTTAAACCCCTCTCCCTCTCCATCGAATTCATACCTCTATCTTTCTCCATCGAATTCGTACCTCTATCTTTCTCCATCGAATTCATACATCTATCTTTCTCCATCCAATTCATACCTCTAGCTTTCTCCATGGAATTCATACCTCTATCTTTCTCCATCGAATTCATACCTCTCTTCTACATCAAATATCTTACCTCTCTTCATTCATCGAATTTCATACTTCTCTTCATTCATCGCATCTTTACCCCTCTCCCTCTCCATCAGATTCATACCCCTGTCTCTAGTCTCCCTCTCTCTATCGAATTCATACCTCTCTTCATTCACCGAATATTATACCCCTAGCTCTCCCTCTCCATCGATTGAATTCTTACCTCTTTTCATTCATCGCATAATTACCCCTCTCTCTCCATCGAATTCATACCTCTCTTCATTCATCGAATATTATACCCACTCCCTTTCCATCGAATGTCTATACTTTGTGTTTGACTTTCTGAGGAATGTTTACGCCGTTGGAGGTTGGACCAATATCTAATGTTCGATCAACTAAATAAAGGAACAAAGGGTATGTGTATTTAACCATACCGCGAACCTCGCATGACAACACGAGAAACTGTATTGTTACCTATTTGTAAAGGGTATTGGGGTGAAGAGGCCAGGGGCGTAGACAACGGGGGGGGGGGGGGGGGGGGATGAGGGGGATGCATCCCCCCACCTCACAAGGTGGGGGGATGGCATGTACAATCATCCCCCCAGGTTTTGGGGAATGATATTTGCTTACTTAATAAGTCATAATGATGATAATAATAGTAATAATGATAATGATAACAATTATAATATTAATAATAATAATAATTATGATGATGATAATAATAATCCTCATCATTATTGTGTTTATTGTTATTAGCCGCATTCACACTGTGAAAGCCAATTCAGACGGTAAAAAAAGAAAATCTTACAAGTATTTTGGAAACCACAAGATAACCACAAGATTAAACAGGCGCGGATCTACGGGGGGTTTAGGGGGTTTAAACCCCCCTTGGGCGGCCCAAAAAAACAAACAAAACACAAAAAAAAGGGAAAAAAAAGAAAAAAAGAAAGAAAAAAGGACGCACGCTGGAGAGAAACCCTTTCAAGTGCAAATATTGTGAGAAGATATTCAACTCATCTGGTAACTTAACCAAACACATGATAACTCTGGATATAACTGTGTATTTAACTGTTACTTGATTTAAAAAGACGTTATCATGCACTGCTTTTTATGGTCTCTATTGTGTTAATAGATGCCAGGAAAACATCACTTACAGGGTTCAAATAAACACCCAAAAAAAAATCGGCTCGCCGCTTCGCGGCTCGTGGACGATGCTCCGCATCGTCATTATTTTGGTCAACCCCCCCTTAACAAAAAGCTAGATCCGCCCCTGAGTCATCCCCCCAGGTGTACGAACCTGTCTACGCCACTGGAAGAGGCCAACGATTAACGACAAAACTAGCCACCAATTACCGACAAAATTAAATGTCCCAATATCTACAAATTTAACCCTATAAACCCGGGGCCGAAGGCTAAGTTGTTTTTCCTATGGACTATCTATAGTACTTGCGTATGCGCAAATGGTCATTTTCCTCGACGACATAAATATACGAATTATTTCGTCAACTAAGTCAGCAACATAGCTATATATTATAATGCAGGCGCGGAGCTAGGATCTTAATTTAGGGAGGGGCGGTAGTGAGCAAGCGAATCACTTGGGGATGGGAGATAGGCCTCCCTAAGACGTTTCCATAAATTATTAGGAAAAGAAGACGATTTATTGTACCGTTCTCGACTGTTAATCCTTGTCTGAATGAAGTTTCTCCCCCTCCCGCGCGAAGCGCTGAAATTTTGGCGTTTTATTAAAGTATTAGAGAAAGTAGAAGCTTTGATGTTTCATTAACTTATGAGAAAAGCAGACGATTCGTGGAACCATGCTCGACTCTTAATCCATGTCTGAATTCGGTTTCCCTCCTCCCGCGCGAAGCTCGGAAGCTTTGACGTTTCTTTTCTCGACTCTTAATCCTTATCTGAATTCAGTTTTTACCCCTCCTGCGTGAATCGTGGAAGCTTTGACGTTTCCTTAAATTATTAGAGAAAGCAGACGATTCGTTGTACTGTTCGCAACTCTTAACCCTAATTTGTCTGAATTCAGTTTCCCTCCTAGTGCGCGAAGCGTGGAAGCTTTGACGTTTCCTTAAATTGTTAGAGAAAGCAGACGATTCGTTGTACTGTTCTCGACTCTTAATCCTTATCTGAATTCAGTTTTTACCTCTCCTGCGCGAATTTTCACTTTTTTTCTCTTCTTTTCTTCTCTTTTCTTTCCTTTCTTTTCTTTTCTTTCCTTTCTTTTCTTTTCTTTCCTTTTTTTCTTCTTTTCTTTCCCTTTTCCTCTCTTTTTTCCCGACGGCAGCGCAATTTTACCGACAATATCCTGACAGGTGGGGGGGGGGGGGGGGGGTGTCGCACCTCACCCCTCCCCTCCCTTTGGAGACGCCCGGCCTGCCTGCTGGGACGGAAGCAATGATGGTGATCGCTCAAAAGCTGATTAACATCCATAAAATCCATAATCTGGTCACGAAGAATAGACGCGATCATCACCTTACACACAATGGAGGTAAGGCTTACAGACCAATAGTTTCCCGGAGATGTAGTTTTTATGCCTCCGCCACCGAAGGTGGTGCCGGAGGCATCATGTTTTCGGGTTGTCCGTCCGTACGTCCGTACGTCCGTCCGTACGTCCGTCCCGTTTGACCGTTATCACAATATCTCAAGAACCATTTAAGATTTAAACTTAAGACTCGGGAATAGTATTTATCACCATAGGAAGACGATCTGATTAGATTTTGGAGTACGTAGGTCAAAGGTCACAGGTCACAGAGGTCAAGTTATGAAATTCCTTGTATTGAGTTTGTTAGCGCGATATCTCAAGAACCATTTGAGATTTAAACTTCAAACTTAAGGATAGTATGTATCACCATAGGAAGACGATCTGATTAGATTTTGGAGCACGTATGTCAAAGGTCAAGGGTCACAGAGGTCAACTTATGAAATTCCATACATTGAGATTGTTATCATGATATCTCAAGAACCACTGGAGATTTAAACTTCAAACTTAGTGATAGTGTGTATCAATATAGGAAAACAATCTGATTAGATTTTGGAGCACGTATGTCAAAGGTCAAGGGTCACAGAGGTCAACTTATGAAATTCCATACATTGAGATTGTTATCATATCTCAAGAACCACTGGAGATTTAAACTTCAAACTTAGTGATAGTGTGTATCACTATAGGAAAACAATCTGATTAGATTTTGGAGCACGTAGGTCAAAGGTCAAGGGTCACAGAGGTCAACTTATGAAATTCCATACATTGAGATTGTTATGATATCTCAAGAACCACTGGAGATTTAAACTTCAAACTTAATGATAGTGTGTATCACCATAGGAAGACAATCTGATTAGATTTTGGAGCACGTAGGTCAAAGGTCAAAGGCCACAGCGCACATTATGAATGCAAAAACAGCTTGTGATCGCGTTATCTCAAGAACCGATTGATGGATTCATGCCAAAATTAGGTCATGTTTGTTACTTGCAGAGCCAATGAACTGAGTAGATTCTTGGTTCATAAGGTCAAAGGTCAAAGGTCATGGGCCCATTATGTATGCAAAAATAGCTTGTGAACGCATTCTCATTAGAACTGACAGATGGATTACTATTTAACTCAGAACATCTTGCAGAGCCAATGAACTGAGTAGATTTTATGGTCATGAGGTCAAAGATCAAAGGGTCATATATGTATATGAGAAATTGCTTGTAATCACAATATTCTGAGAACCTGTCAATGGATTACCATTGAACGTGAATTCAATTTTTTTTTTCTGTTTTGGTTTGTAAAATTGCTCTATAACGGAGGCATCATTTTCGACTGCGCGCAGTCGAATTCCATCTAGTTTCCTTTTGTGTAGATAGCCCTTACACGAGCAACCTTCCATGAATCAGGAACTATTCCTCCTGTAGTGACTTGTTGAAGATGGTGGTCAATGGATCAGCGATACTATTTGCAGTCTCCTCCAGTACTCTGGGGTGTATGCCATCTGGTCCAGGAGACTTTGATATGTTTACTTTTTTTATTTCTTCTCCACTTCATTAAAACTTATGTCGTATTCTTCTAGGGGTGCTCAATCAAACTTTGATTCGACATCATTATACACCACTGCATTATTTGCACATGCCATTAAGTAGAGTCGGTATAGCCACCATCAGGGTGCAGCTATTCTACCTACAGTGTTACGCATCTCTCCTGGAAACACAAAGTCATTTAATCAAATGCTTGTGGCCTGAAATGTTGGACCATATGAGTTTTCATCAGGCAGCAACTTTTGTTTGAATTTAATTTGTGTTGGCTGTAGAAATAGAGGGCCAAAAATACCACTTTTTGGCTGTTACCCATTTGTACTTTGAAAATGGGTCTTTTTTCATAAGTTGTTAAATATGCCATATCTTTTCATGTCATCTTAAAGTGGTTATTTCTGTAAAAAGAGACATGCGTAACACTTTTTTTTGAAATACAGCTAAGTGCATAAGTTTGCCTCTATAATTCACATATTTCAGCTTTATATTAATTGGTTATTGGTTATATTTTCTGGGTAACATATTGTCCTATCATCATCAGAAAAAAAAATCGAACATAGATACAAACTTTACAAAAATATATCCCCCATTGCGAGCATGAATTTTGTCCGGAATTTCCTGTAGTGTCTGTAACGGTGTCATTCCTGCTATATGAAAATGTTTTCAAAGTTCTTAAATAGTTTGCTTCGTGTAACTACCCCCGGGGACTAGCTGTGGTAGAATAATATTCAAAATTTATACAACACCTACGTGAATCCTTGTCATTTGATTGGAGGATTGTTGGTCACATGATATTCAATAGATGTTATATTGCACGGTCGTGCATTTTTTGTTATATGCAGACAGAGTACCTCTCAGCCGTGCGCGCGCGTATCCCTGCGTGTATCTGACGCGAAGGCAATCTGAATGTAATGGAGAAGGCTTGACTCCAACTTTAATTTATCTTTGATATAAGGAGTAAAGCATGATTTGTTGATTAACGTTCTATTAGATCTTCTTCGATGTTGTATAAAACAAATAATGAATGTTTTTCATTCGTTCAATGGTGCGAATATTTTCATTCGTTGAAAGATTAATGTTAATTCTATTCAACTCGACTGACGCCTCGTTGAATAGAATGTTAATCTTTCAACTCATGAAAATATTCGCACTATTGAACTCATAACCATTCATTATTTGTATAATATTGCACCCTGATTGTTGCAATACCGAGTACGTACACAGACCCCAAATCCAGAGTTTCCATTGCCTAATATTGTTTTCCATTTTCCTTTCTTTGTTTTTTGTTTTGTTCTTGTTTATCATATGTGTGTGTGTATGTGGGGGGGGGGGGGGGTGGGGTACAACTTTGTTTTTATAGTGCTTGCTATATTCCTAAATGTCTATACACAAATTGGCGCCATTTTTTATAGCTTGCAGTGTGAGGGTTTTATGATTACAGTAATATATAATCACAAAACGAAAAACAACGTTGTGGGTCACAGAAAAAGCTTTAGTGATAGCCACTTCAACTATTCCATGGTTTTGAAACAACAGTAGGCATACTGGAATATATAAATCATTTATAGATATAAGAAACGATAATTATAATGATAATAATAAAACAAATAATAATGACAATTATGATAATGATAATAATAAAACAAATAATAATGAAAATTATGATAATAATAATGATGATATTTATGTAATGATATTTACAATTTCTGATTTTCAAACTGAAAGATATAGGCCTGCATCGTCATCACTATTTATATCTCGCTCTCCCGTCTCTCCATTTCTCTCGTCCCCTCTCTCCTCATCTCTCTTTCACACACCAATACATAAACACCAACTCGGCCCTTTCCCCCTCCCCCTTAACACTTTTCATTTCCACTCATATTTTGTTCTCTTCTATGGTATTCCTTTAGAATATTACTACAATAAATCATTATTATTATTATTTATTGGTTTGGTTGTTTGTTTGTAAATGTGTTTTTCTATTGTACTTTGTTTTTCTGTCTTGCTTTCTTGTATTGTCCCTTATCGGTTTTGGAAAACATATTTCCAGATTTGTGGACAAGAATAAATAAAATTGATGATTGATCAATGAATCCAAAGGGTTCTTGCCCTGTTTACTGGCGACTCACAAATATGGGCCTTACTCGAACTAGGATGTCTCTACCGGGACCTGGGGGGGGGGGGGGGGCGGGGGTGTTTCACAAAGATCCTAAGTTGAACTTAACTCTAAGTTGGACTTAAAAATTATGGAGAGCTATTTGTAACCTTAAAATTTAATATAATTATTCAAAAGCAAAAGTTATTCTAGACTTTTTGTAAATTGAACATTAAGAACATGACATCTCCTTGATATTAGAAAATATGAATGATTCGAATCAACATTTTATGCCTTTTAAAATAACTTTTACGAAATATTTTCATAGATGCTAACGGCTTCCCATGACTTTTAAGTCCAACTTAGAGTTAAGTTCGACTTGGAACCTTTGTGAAACACCCCCCTGATCTCATATGTCCCGGTAAACCCCAGTGCTTTCTTCGTTAAACAAATATATATATATTATCTTCTTGTTACGTATACAATGTGATAACCAAAAAGTGAGAAGACTAAGAACTTTTCTTGTTTTGTTTTGCTCAAATTTGTTATTCATTTCAAAGAAACAAACAACAACAAAAAAAAGCAGAAATTACAATAATCTGAAGGGAAAAAATGCGTCAGTTTCCCGAGGCATATTTGAGGGAGCCGTTATTGAAATCGAAATGAAGTGTAAGTACTATTAGTGATATCCATTGAAAAAAAGATACTATATAATATTGAATTTTATACATCTACCTTGATTATAAAGAACATGAATACTGAAAATGAAACTTTAATGAAAAGCAGAACCATGATATTTGTTTAACACCAAGAATTAAGTTTATTGCACATTGCCAAAAAAGTTTTATAATGGTACATTTCAAGTCATTTATGACTGTCTTGTCTTACAGTAGAATATGTGTTAGAGCCTTTCAATTCTAGATAGATGTGATAATCTTTCCGACTAGTTGAATTGAACATTTCTGCCGCTTTTCACTATGGCAAAGAACCAAGATTAATGCTGTTTAAATTCGTTGTGACGGCAAACAGAACGGGTGGTACGTAATAGAGTACCGACGTGTGACGTCATGCTGGCACAGTGGACAAGGTTGCTGGTTCTATACAAGTTTGTGCTAAACGATGGCGTGGTGATCACACCAGCGCTAAACACTGAATTTGCCCCGGTCTAGTCCGTTGCTTAAATGAATGAGTTCGAGGTTTTATAGAAGTGACAAGAGTATTGCCTCAAAATCTTGATGATTTTATGAGCAGCATACTTTTTAACCATAATGCTATCAATGTTTCCGATCAAGATCATGTTAATGCCTTTAATATAAACAAGTTATTCCTTTGCTCCTCGTCGGTAATGAACGGTAAATTACTGAATTGGTTGAGATTTTAATTTCGGAGCAACAACTCCAATGGAATGTGCACATTCCGGACCAGCCAAAGATATGTGCAGATTCCATGCGAGAACTGTTGCTCTATCCAATTAACTTAAAAGCTCTTGAGTTATTTTTTATTTTTTCTTGTTTAGGGATGGCATCAAGTACCATCTTATCATTGCGTGACATTTGAATTAATGGAAATACTTCAATCATGTAAAGGAAGGAAAACGTAATGGTGTCAATTATATACATGATTAAGCATTGACATAATTAAGTATATGATATAAATATCATAAAATGGAGATTGAAGATTTTTCCACCAATTAACACATTATAATGACTGTGTGCTTATAGATATATACAACAGATACAAATTCCTTCAAATAGAAGGTTTGTTGAAAAAGAAAAAGGAAATTTCACCCACATTCAGTTCAATTTTCATAACGGATGTCAGTAAAGATTGCTTTAAATGTTAAGTTTATCTCAGACACAATGTTAACGAGTTTGAATCTATAGTTTACAGTTTAATAGTTTGTATATTGCACAATAATTGGACAGAGTTCCAATAGAAAATGGTAATGCTGATAACTATACGACGTTCACAGACCTCCTCAGCGAATCTTCAAATAACATGAAGTGCTTGGATGCCAACGTAATTGATTCTTTGTCTTTAAAGTATAATTGAAGTTTACAGCATTAATACCATAGCGACAGTAAAGTGTGATAGTTTTCTTCAAAATGGCGGCAGGTGAACCAAAACGTAATGACAGATATTTGAAGATCTCTGTATTATCATTCCAATATAAACACTATGCCCTTTTGCGAACAGAGATTTCAATTTATGTGTCTAGTTTGAGGAGAGTCACTTCCGTTTGTATATGTATAAGGTGACGAGAGTTCATAGGTCGCAGGTCAATTGTAGACAGCTTTTCCCCGCTCCTGCGTTGAGGTTGAGAAGGGCCATATCCATATAGGCGTCAAAGGTGAGAAGAGTTTAAAGGTCATAGAAAAGAGTCGGGTCTGCACACTAAAGTAAGTCAAGTGTTTCAAATGTCAGCTGGAAAAGAAAAAAAAAAGGAAAAGAAAAGGCAAACACTTTGGTTAGAATAGAGTAGGATAATGAATGTAATAAATATTTGTGAGCTATCCATAGTAATATCCATACTATTTTTCTTTATTTAAGTGAACCGGTAACATTGTAAAAGGTTGACCAAAGAAGTGCGTAAGTATTGTACGACATGTTACTTTTATATTCCTTTTACTGTACAGGCCCTCTAACATAACAATTGTTAATTATAGGTATTTCTATATCGCCGTCTATCTAGAAATTCTATTCCGAGGCGCATTAATTATTACCCCGGCTTTAGCCTAGCTGCCATTACAGCGCTCCAGCATTTCAAGGAATTAATTCTTGCCAGGTACCCATTTACCTCACCTGGGTTGAGTGTGGCAAGTGAAGATTAATGCCTTGCCATAGGACATAAGTGCCGTATCGGGGATCGAACCACGACCTTTGAATTTCAAGTCAAGTGCTTAAACCACTTGACTACAACACTTCTACAACATGCAAAAAAATCCTGAAAACAATTATTGAACCACAAAGATATTTATGGTTTATGATTTCTTTGAAGGCGTTGTGTAACCCCCTTTAACAGTACATTCCTACCAGATTCAACCTTTTTCCAAACCGTTTTTCAATGAAAATAAGGCTTAAAGCAGGCATTTAATGTTCTTGTTCACACTTTAAAGTTTGGAATGGTATATAGATGAAATTCAGTGCTTTGTGACGATTTACATTAACCTAACATTAATTGTATTTGAATTATAATAATATAGTTCGGAGAATTTAGGAATCGATCAGATAATTTTTTCCAATTGTTATCAGTGATAGTGGTCTGTTTTCACTTAAATTTTCAGATTATCTTTGATTGTACATCTAGCACTGAAGTCACTAATTAAGTACCACTTTCTCTTATCTGAACAATGTTACCAAATCCCTGAAATGATAGAACAATCTTTGAATGTATATCTAGCACTGAAGTCCCTACCTAAGTACCACTTTCTCTTATCTGAACAATGTTACCAAATCCCTGAAATGATAGAACAATCTTTGATTGTCCATCTAGCACTGAAGTCACTACCTAATTACCACTTTCTCATATCTTAACAATGTTACCAACATTTCTTAAATGATAGAACAATTTTTGATTGTCCATCTAGCACTGAAGTCACTACCTAATTACCACTTTCTCTTATCTTAAAAATGTTACCAAATCCCTTAAATGATAGAACAATTTTTGATTGTCCATCTAGCACTGAAGTCACTACCTAATTACCACTTTCTCTTATCTGAAAAATGTTACCAAATCCCTGAAATGATAGAACAATCTTTGAATGTATATGTAGCACTGAAGTCACTACCTAAGTACCACTTTCTCTTATCTGAACAATGTTAACAAATCACTGAAATGATATAACAATCTTTGATTGCCCATCTAGCACTGAAGTCACTACCTAAGTACCACTTCCTCTTATCTGAACAATGTTACCAAATCCCTTAAATGATAGAACAATCTTTGATTGTCCATCTAGCACTGAAGTCACTACCTAAGTACCACTTTCTCTTATCTGAACAATGTTACCAAATCCCTGAAATGATAGAACAATCTTTGAATGTATATCTAGCACTGAAGTCACTACCTAAGTACCACTTTCTCTTATCTGAACAATGTTAACAAATCACTGAAATGATAGAACAACGTAAAAGCAATGCACATTATAAGAGCAGCGGTATCACAAAAGGCCAGTTTGTAAATACAATATGCGCATGAGCACATAAAGGTCATTTGTCCAAAATTTTAAACCAAGCGATTCGAATACTGGATACGTGCTCATGAAAGATTGAAATGTATGTACTTATTATTCATTAAAGACCGTCAATACTACTTGACCAGAAGGAGTTAGACCACACAACGAGGTCACTAACAGGTGGCTATCTCATTAACTCAGCTTTCAACTAACATAAGAAAAAGAGGATCATGGGGGACCAACAGGCACCGATTGGGGAAATTTTCTATATAGAGGGAGCAAGCAGCTACAAGTAGGACAGTGGGGCTTTAAGCACCGACAGTACATGTTTTTGTACACGTGCAAAGAGTTGGACTTCTCTATATACGTGTAAAAGATCTTTGTACATTTTGGGTCACTTTTACTATGTGCTAACTGTTAGCAAGGCATAATATAAAGGAAGTAGGATAGTCCACATGGCAGGATTAAATATTCAGTAATCACAAAGTACATGCAGGTTCGGATAATATTGGCCGCCTGTTTGTGTAGTTTATTCCTATGTGCATTCATTTTTTAAAATATAAATAATGCTATTTTTATTGTTTAGAGCCAAACCGTGCAAAGGTATACCTTTTATACATGTCTATTAAAAAAAAGCGACGTGCTCTGTACATGCTAAAATTATTTAAGCTACATTATTTCTTAAGCTACATTTAAACACTTTAACGATTTGTTTCTCATCACATTTGCTAGACATTCCTGTCGGATACTGCAGTGCTTTTAGGGAGCAAATACTAGGGTTTTAACACCCAACACTGTAAAATCGGTAAAAGATAAATAACTAAATACAAATGAAAGTACCTAAAAGTGTTCTATATGAGACACTATATGTATATGCTTTGGAACAGATGATTATACAAATGAAAACAAAACTACCTAATATTGCTCCCTGCTTTTGGGTCGGGAAACATGGTTAAACAGGTGAAAATGAAAGTACCTATTGTGCTCCCTGAGGGACGCTACTTCTCTAGTGACAAAGAGCATACAGCACGTAGCTTCTCGTAGCAGCATTCCATGGCGATTCCATCGGAATTCAGAAGGCAGCAGTCTCTCTCTGCGTTATTTCCATTGACCTGACTAGAGAATACGATGCTAAGTAAACAATGAGAATTGAGAAGACATGTATTTAAAAACTCGTAAGTACAGATTTTGATTTGGGAATATTTCCTACTTTTTATATTAACGTACACCAGGGGCGTAGACAACGGGGGGGATGAGGGGGATGCATCCCCCCCACCTCACAAGGTGGGGGGGATGGCATGTACAATCATCCCCCCAGGTTTTGGGGAATGATATTTGCTTACTTAATAAGTCATAATGATGATAATAATAGTAATAATAATAATGATAACAATTATAATATTAATAATAATAATAATTATGATGATGATAATAATCCTCATCATTATTGTGTTTATTGTTATTAGCCGCATTCACACGGTGAAAGCCACGGTAAAAAAAGAAGAAAATCTTACAAGTATTTTGTGGTTATCTTGTGGTTTGGAAACCACAAGATAACCACAAGATTAAACAGGCGCGGATCTACGGGGGGGGGGGGGGTTAGGGGGTTTAACCCCCCCCCCTTGGGCGGCCCAAAAAACAAACAAACAAAAAAAAGGAAAAAAAAAAGAAGAAAAAAAGAAAAAATGAAAGAAAAAAGAACGCACGCTGGAGAGAAACCCTTTCAAGTGCAAATATTGTGAGAAGATATTCAACTCATCTGGTAACTTAACCAAACACATGATAACTCTGGATATAACTGTGTATTTAACTGTTACTTGATTTAAAAAGACGTTATCATGCACTGCTTTTTATGGTCTCCATTGTGTTAATAGATGCCAGGAAAACATCACTTACGGGGTTCAAATAAACACCCCCCCAAAATCGGCTCGCCGCTTCGCGGCTCGTGGACGATGCTCTGCATCGTCATTATTTTGGTCAACCCCCCCCCTTAGCAAAAAGCTAGATTCGCCCCTGAGTCATCCCCCCAGGTGTACGAACCTGTCTACGCCACTGACGTACACTGCAATACACACAAGAGTACTATGATGTTTATTTCTAATTGGTCTATTTTTTATTTTTTATTTCAACAATAATCTGGGTTTAGGTTTTATAGGTCACTATATAGTGCTTAGTACGGGAATGACGTGTAGGAAATCAGCCGCAGGAAAATTATTGCTGAGCTTGTGTCATTCAACCCCAGATGCAAGTGCACGTAGGCGTGTCACAAATATTACTACTTCTACTATTAATACTAATACTACTCGTACTACAACTAATACTATTACTATTCGTACTACTACTACTACTACTACACTGTCGCTCATATAGTTGGAATATTTTTGTTTTACCCCAATTTACGGAATTATTTTAAAAATAATTTATTCCTAATAGATTTAGATAATAGTATACATTCTCAGATTTAATTGAATAATTATTTGCCAAAGTGTGTTTTGCGTGACTGCTAAAGCATGTGTATGATACTATGCTTATCAACTAGGGGACCTACGCCCTTAAGTCATAAATGACAGTAATGAGGATTAATGCCCCACAAAAGGGCACTAATATAGCACATCGACACGGTTTTGATCCTGGGGCCTCACAGTTACGAGGCCATTGCTTTGTCACTGAACCATGACTGTACGCAGCGGGGTCTAGGGTAGGGAGCAGTTTCCATAAAAAAAACCCAGAGAAAATGCAATAAATTTTAAATAATTTATTGCATGTTACCCCGGTCCCCAACATAAACAAATCCACTGGACGGTCATGCATTATGGCTCAAGGCATGGGCACACCAGGGGCTTGTAATATAACTAACATACCCTGGGCACACAGAGGATTTTGTTATGTTGGGGACCGGGGTAAAATATATAGTATAGCAAAGCGCTAATCAGGCATCGATTGCAACAACCCTACCACCTTCACACACACACACACACACACACTCACACCCACACACTCACACCCACACACCCCCACACACACACACGGACACTCTCGCGTTCATGTACATGCACATTGCATGGCATAGGCCTATATATGGTTGTCTTTTCTGAACTGAATTGCCATTTTGGGTCATTAGCATTTTGACATGATATAATGTAGTACAGAAGTTGTTTATAAATTGTTCATTTTCACAAAGAGGGATTATTATTAAGCAAGCAATTTATTTCATTTGTCACATCTCTTTAATCAATTTTTTCATGATACGTTGCTGCCTGAAGCATGTGAAATGCATGCCAATATCTTTCGGATCCATGTCCAATTGAATAAAAAAAACAAAGCTTTACCTTTGTCAATACGTTTCCTTTCTAAATTCCTAATTCAGCATCAACAATATGTTTCTCTGGCCTTGTGACTTTTAAGATGAGTTAGAAATTTAAAAAGAAAACCTTTTTTGTTGCACCTGCACGGGGTGGTAATCACCTCGAACGTTCTTGCAGGTAAGGGGGAAGTATTTTCTTGAGGAGAATACAAGGCGGCCTCGTCGCAAGTCTATCGTAAGAAGGACGTGCGAATCACAACCCGACCACAGTTGCGGACCTGCAAAAAGACTCGCGGCGAGTTGTGACCGTTTAACATTTATACTCACTCATGTAGGAATGGTGTTTGGATCTTCCTTTCCTCGACCTGGTCATGACAGCCAATCCAGGAACGTTCGCTCACAAACGTACTGTCTTCGCCAAGGAGTCCAAGGAGTTGGCTACGGGTGCTCCCGGCCCGGAATACCAATAAGCTTGCCCCGTCCTTGCGGCATTTCTGTCGGGTACATATTGAGCATCGGTTAAACATTCATTCACTTTTATCAATACTATTAACTTCTATCAACATTACGAACATGCTACAAATATATATATATATATTTTAAAAGCTAATAGTTCTATTTCTTATTGGCGGTATATTTCTTTGTAATAATACTGTTTTGTTATGACATCTTGTATTACCGGTATATATTTTATAAATATTTGTTTCGGGTTGCAAACGTGTAAGAGTTCTTAAAATCTTTTTTTTTCTCAGACATGTATTCTTTTTTAAATGAATGCAAATCTTAATTTTGTTGTTGATTGATGCATATTTCATTATGATTTTTAATTTATCATAAAATGACCCAAAATTAGAGAAACTTGTCTAAACTCTTAGGACATTCTCGATGGACAGTCACCTTATTAGACGTATTTATGCATTTCACGTATTTGCAGGGTTCGTAGCTTATAACCCTTGGTCATAATCTCTGGAGTTGAAACTAGCTAGGGAAGACTTTGACCCTACATTCATCAACGCTTCTATTATAACGGGAGCTCTTTGTCTGTGCACCTAAAATTTGACTTGAAATTATACAGGATTTTCTTTTATATTCATGTATAATGCTGAATTTGATACAATTCAACATTTTTTAAAGACTTAAAGTGTGGCAAAGGTTCTGTCATTATTTAAGTAAGAACAATTTCATTTTTACAAGAAAAGGCGGTGTGACCATTCTGACATTCCAAAAAGACAGGTTCCCTTGTCAGACCACTCGTTATTTCGAGCGCAATTGTCACGTGAATTTCGAGGATTTTAAATAAAAATGTCTTCAATTAGAATTTTCACGATAGACTTTAATATTTTTTTCACGGATACTTAAAGCTTCAATAGAAATTAAAAACTTTCGTTAACTGTTTTTTTGTCTTCTTCTTGATCTTCTGCTATGTTTACGTGTGGCGCACACAAAGTACCTGCTTCGAAGACACGGACACTTTAGCTATTTTATATCATTAATTACTTCAACAGAAGCTAAGCCTCGTTCAGATATCACACTGCAAAGCCGCTGCAGTTTTTGTTAATGATGACGTAAAGTGGAATTCGCTTCGTATTTGTGTATCGAATTATAACACAGAGCTCAGTTAACACGCGCAGGACTTGGTTTACTGACTGTATAATAGGGCCCGACAGTACCTTAAAAGGACGTCACATTGCCTTAAAAGGACGTGACATTGCCTTAAAAGGATGTCACACATATAGAGGTCTACGTTCTCGTCGTGTAAATCTAAAAGTTCTCACCTTCTCACTGGCTTCCCAGGTATCGGGTGTCTGGAGTAGACGGACACAGGTATCACCCATCTGTATGTAATGTTGTGGGCATCCTGGGAGGCAGCAAGATAGAGGGAAATATGTGATCATTTATCCAGTATTACATTTTTTGTTTGTTTATTTTGTGTCATCTAATTATTTTCGTTCTTTCCTTATTCATTCATTTAATTCTTTCACATGATTATTCAGAGGGGTGTGTTAATTACTTCAAAGCTGATCCACCACAAAACATGATTAGATAAAAGCTTACATATAAACTATCGAAAGGTCTTTGCCTGAACTGAAATAATCAGAGAAAAATCAGACAGTATTCAAAATGACAGGACAGAAATGATTGTAACATTATTATAAACACTTCACAAAAGAAATGCACAAATGATTATGTCAATCAGTATGTTACCACAATATTTTAAGATATGAAGGTCAACATTCTATTTCAAAAGACCTCTAAATCTGAGAATTAAATCAAAGTTAGAGAAAAGAAGAGAAGAACGATGGTAATAATGTAAACGCTAAAATCAAAGAGATGTTATACGTCACAAATTTGAAAATTTGTAGATTTTTTTTGGTACAAATAATATGACTGTTGCTAACTATTCACTTAAGTTCTGAAGTAAAAATCGCTTATTTGCTTACGATTCAGTTCACATATTGCAGGAAGTTTATCGTGGCAACACTCTTTTCCCCATCCGTCAGACCCTATGTTCACACATCGAGCACTGTCTGAAAATCTGTCATGAAGTTGAGAGAAAGTCGACCTGGAATACAAGGAAAACAAATCATTCAGCTTTAATAGCTAAGTTGACGTCAGGTCACATCGGGCAGTGTTGATTCAGTCAGTTCAGCCTGAGTTCAGTCAGTTCAGCCTGAGTTCAGTCAGTTCAGCATGAGTTCAGTCAGTTCAGCCTCAGTTCAGTCAGTTCAGCCTCAGTTCAGTCAGTTCAGCCTCGGTTAGTTAGTTCAGCCTCAGTTCAGTCAGTTCAGCCTCAGTTCAGTCAGTCCAGCCTCAGTTCAGTCAGTTCAGCCTCAGTTCAGTCAGTTCAGCCTCAGTTCAGTCAGTTCAGTTGAGGTCAGTATATGCTCATTTCAGGTATGTTTAAAAGGTTGAGGTCAGTTCAGGACATTTCAGGTCAGTTTAAGTTCAGTAGGTTAAGGTCAGTTGAAGTCACTTTAGTTCACATAAATTCAGTCATTCCCGGTCAGTTCAGTACAGTCATAATTTCTTTTCACTTTTATTTAATTCAGTTCGGCAAACATAAAATGTCCATGAAAGTTTTGAGTACAGACTTACTTACAAGATTTTTCATTACAAGGTTATACGATGTAATGTATATAAAGAGCATAAGTTCCTAAGTGGGAAAACCCGAAAAAGGCTACGCTTGTACTTTGATCCTCAGAATACCCCACATAAGTAAGGTTGATCGTAGACCTAAGCCTAAGGTCAAACAACCCTTAATCCATGCCAAGGGCTTAAACGTGATCCTACCCCTGATCCCAAATCCAAAGGTTGATCGTAGACCTAAGCCTAAGGTCAATCAACCCTTAATCCACGCCAAGGGCTTAAACGTGATCCTACCCCTGATCCCAACCCCAAAGGTTGATCGTAGACCTAAGCCTAAGGTCAAACAACCCTTAATCCACGCCAAGGGCTTAAACGTGATCCTACCCCTGATCTCAACCCCAAAGGTTGATCGTAGACCTAAGCCTAAGGTCAATCAACCCTTAATCCACGCCAAGGGCTTAAACGTGATCCTACCCCTGATCCCAACCCCAAAGGTTGATCGTAGACCTAAGCCTAAGGTCAAACAACCCTTAATCCACGCCAAGGGCTTAAACGTGATCCTACCCCTGATCCCAACCCCAAAGGTTTATCGTAGACCTAAGCCTAAGGTCAAACAACCCTTAATCCACGCCAAGGGCTTAAACGTGATCCTACCCCTGATCCCAACCCCAAAGGTTGATCGTAGACCTAAGTCTAAGGTCAAACAACCCTTAATCCACGCCAAGGGCTTAAACGTGATCCTACCCCTGATCTCAACCCCAAAGGTTGATCGTAGACCTAAGCCTAAGGTCAAACAACCCTTAATTCACGCGAAGGGCTTAACCCCTGATCCCAACCCCAAACCTCACCCTAGGCGTTTTCTTTCGTATGTCCCTTACCATGCCCCTAGTCCTTTAACTCTGAACCTAATGCGCTCTAAAGATCATTGCCTCATCATAATTTCCTGCAGATACGCTGATAAACTAACATGAAAGTAATATTTAAGTAACAATTCAATACAAATAAGTAGCGCAAAGATTTAACATAAGTACATGGTGTGGTGTATTTTTAATTTGCCCCTTTTATAAGATAAGATGCATTTATAGGTCTCTTGTAAACACAAAAGAAATTTGTACTGAACAATTTTTGCACAAAAAAAAGAACACATAAAATGCTTAACCTGGTTACATAATTGAGAGCAATATTACATGAAGGAAAACAATACACAGAGAAGAACAACTAACAATTGACAGTATAACCCAAATTTTCATTGAGTTGCAATGCCATTTTAACAGAGGGAAGGGATAGCATTTAAATTATCTCATTCATATCATGTTATCATTTTTATTATCATTATTATTATTATTATTATCATTGTTATCACTATTGTTAAGTTATCATTAATATTAATACTAATATCATTACCATTACTTCCATTATTATTATCATTACTATTATTGTTATTGTTATTATCATTATTGTCATTATCATCATCATTAGTATAACCTTTTATTGTTATCATTACTATAATTCTCATCATTATCATTACTATGATTGTTATTGTTATTATCATTATTATTAATCTTATTATTATTACTATGATTCTTATTGTTATTATCATTATTATTAATCTTATTATCATTACTATGATTGTTATTGTTATTATCATTATTATTAATCTTATTATCATTACTATGATTGTTATTGTTATTATCATTATTATTAATCTTATTATTATTACTATGATTGTTATTGTTATTATCATTATTATTAATCTTATTATTATTACTATGATTCTTATTGTTATTATCATTATTATTAATCTTATTATCATTACTATGATTGTTATTGTTATTATCATTATTATTAATCTTATTATTATTACTATGATTGTTATTGTTATTATCATTATTATTAATCTTATTATTATTACTATGATTGTTATTGTTATTATCATTATTATTAATCTTATTATTACTACTATGATTCTTATTGTTATTATCATTATTATTAATCTTATTATCATTACTATGATTGTTATTGTTATTATCATTATTATTAATCTTATTATTATTACTATGATTGTTATTGTTATTATCATTATTATTAATCTTATTATTATTACTATGATTCTTATTGTTATTATCATTATTATTAATCTTATTATCATTACTATGATTGTTATTGTTATTATCATTATTATTAATCTTATTATCATTACTATGATTGTTATTGTTATTATCATTATTATTAATCTTATTATTATTACTATGATTGTTATTGTTATAATCATTATTATTAATCTTATTATCATTACTATGATTGTTATTGTTATTATCATTATTATTAATCTTATTATTATTACTATGATTGTTATTGTTATTATCATTATTATTAATCTTATTATCATTACTATGATTGTTATTGTTATTATCATTATTATTAATCTTATTATTATTACTATGATTGTTATTGTTATTATCATTATTATTAATCTTATTATCATTACTATGATTGTTATTGTTATTATCATTATTATTAATCTTATTATCATTACTATGATTGTTATTGTTATTATCATTATTATTAATCTTATTATCATTACTATGATTGTTATTGTTATAATCATTATTATTAATCTTATTATTATTTTCATCAAATGAGATGGAATCAAATCGAATCAATTCAAACTTACGTGAAAAGTTCAGTGGTTTGATAGTTACTACTCGAGATTAGATCGTGTCGGTTAAACCATGCTGGCTTGCCGTCTGTCGATTCAGATTTGTAGAATGCAAGCAGAGCATTATTTTGTGCATCGTTCAGAGATGGGGCTAGGTGACCTTTCAGCCTTCTGCATTCCTTCAAATTTAGTGGAAAATGCGTGGTTATTTTTATCTCTTTTTATAAATTTATTTATTTATTTTTATGGAATTATACCATTATTATTATTATTATAATGGGGCTAGGTGACCTTTGAGCCTTCTGCATTCCTTCAAATTTAGTGGAAAATGCGTGTTTTTTTAAATATCTTTTTATAAATTTATTTATTTATATATTTTCATGGAATTTTACCAAAATTCCACTGCTACTACAACTACTACTCCTACTACCAATATTATTAATAATACTTCTGTTACTACTACTACTACACTACTTCTACTACAACTACTACTACTATTACACCACTACTACTACTACTACTACTACTTCTACTACTACTACTACACTACTTCTACTACAACTACTACTACACCACTACTACTACTACTACTACTACTACTAAACTACTACTACTACTACACTACTACTACTACTACTACTATAATACTACTGCTACTACTACTACTACTACTACACTACTATTATTACTACTACAAATACTACTACTACTACTGCAACTGCTTCTGCCGCTGCGTTTGCTATTACTACAAATACTAATACTAATATTAATCATATAAAAATGAAAAGCATAACAAATACTTCTACTAATTTTACTACTATTGATAATACTGAGGGCGAATTGAAAGGTACTCATAAACTATACCTTCTCCTCGTTTTAATGATATGTGGATACTTGAGATTAGTTTAACAAGTGCTACCTCTGCAATGGTTGGTCCAATATATCTATGTAAACCTTCATTTGTTCACATTGTGGTCTTGTCACCAAAGAAATGATTCTTCATAGATTATCGCTGTCAGTAAGATATCCTTCAAATATGCCTTTCCAGTGCACATGCACAGAGCCATCAAAATGCCTTTACATAATTTGCCTAACCTTCATCTAGCTGGCTCTCATATGGCGAATACTACTATTCGCTATTTTTGATTATTATTATTATTATCATCATCAATATTGTTATCATTATCATCATAATTTTTCTCACTATTGTCGATAGTGTTATTTTGTATGGATTAATATTAATTCTATTTGTATTGTATTGTATATTTCACAGTGTTTAATTGACAAATTCAAACTGATTGTAACCTTCTCCAATACCCCAATGTGGGTGACATGAGAATAAATTGTCATTGTCATTGTCATTGTCATTGTCACTACCAAATAAAAGAATAATTTTGATGCACCATGTTGTGACTATTAAACCGAAACCAAGTTGGCCGAACTCTGTATATAGATCGCTTTGGTCATGTGCAAACATTTTATTGTTGAGTGAACATTAGAGGTCAAAGGTCAAACTTACAGTGCATTGGGCTTCAAAGGAATCCGGATTGGTTATAAACCTCAGGCAACGACCTTGGTAGAAGACGTACCCGCTAACATTATCGCAATCTTATGTCACAAAAAAGAGAACAAACATATAAGAATTCAGCATGAATTTACTATTGACAACTTCCTAATGTCATTGCATTTTGCCCCGATCCCCAACATAAAAAATTACTCTATGTGGGCATGCCTTGAACCATAATGCATGGCCTACAGAGGACTTTTTCCTGTTGGGGGACCGGGGGAAAGTGCAATGAATTATTGATCATTTATTGCATTTTCTTTGTTTTTTGTATTTGTGGGGGCGGCGACGTACAGTGAGTGAGCTGAATGAGAAATGACACTACAAACCTTCAAATACTCTAGATGCAGATATGGGAGGGAGGAAAGTGACTGAGCTGAATGGGAAATGACGCTACAAATCCTCAAATACTCTAGATGCAGATATGGGAGGGAGGAAAGTGACTAAGCTGAATGGGAAATGACACTACAAATCCTCAAATACTCTAGATGCAGATATGGGAGGGAGGAAAGTGACTGAGCTGAATGGGAAATGACGCTACAAATCCTCAAATACTCTAGATGCAGATATGGGAGGGAGGAAAGTGACTAAGCTGAATGGGAAATGACACTACAAATCCTCAAATACTCTAGATGCAGATATGGGAGGGAGGAAAGTGACTGAGCTGAATGAGAAATGACGCTACAAATCCTCAAATACTCTAGATGCAGATATGGGAGGGAGGAAAGTGACTAAGCTGAATGGGAAATGGCACTACAAATCCTCAAATACTCTAAATGCAGATATGGGAGGGAGGAAAGTGACTAAGCTGAATGGGAAATGGCACTACAAATCCTCAAATACTCTAGATGCAGATATGGGAGGGAGGAAATTGACTAAGCTGAATGGCAAATGACACTACGAATCCTCAAATACTCTAGATGCAGATATGGGAGGGAGGAAAGTGACTGAGCTGAATGAGAAATGACGCTACAAATCCTCAAATACTCTAGATGCAGATATAGGAGGGAGGAAAGTGACTGAGCTGAATGAGAAATGACACTACAAATCCTCAAATACTCTAGATGCAGATATGGGAGAGAGGAAAGTGACTGAGCTGAATGGGAAATGACACTACAAACCTTCAAATACTCTAGATGCAGATATGGGAGGGAGGAAAGTGACTGAGCTGAATGGGAAATGACACTACAAACCTTCAAATACTCTAGATGCAGATATGGGAGAGAGGAAAGTGACTAAGCTGAAGGGGAAATGGCACTACAAATCCTCAAATACTCCAGATGCAGATATGGGAGGGAGGAAAGTGACTGAGCTGAATGAGAAATGACACTACAAATCCTCAAATACTCTAGATGCAGATATGGGAGGGAGGAAAGTGACTAAGCTGAATGGGAAATGGCACTACAAATCCTCAAATACTCTAGATGCAGATATGGGAGGGAGGAAAGTGACTAAGCTGAATGGCAAATGACACTACAAATCCTCAAATACTCTAGATGCAGATATGGGAGGGAGGAAAGTGACTGAGCTGAATGACAAATGACACTACAAATCCTCAAATACTCTAGATGCAGATATGTGAGAGAGGAAAGTGACTGAGCTGAATGGGAAATGACACTACAAACCTTCAAATACTCTAGATGCAGATATGGGAGGGAGGAAAGTGACTGAGCTGAATGGGAAATGACACTACAAATCCTCAAATACTCTAGATGCAGATATGGGAGGGAGGAAAGTGACTAAGCTGAATGGGAAATGACACTACAAATCCTCAAATACTCTAGATGCAGATATGGGAGGGAGGAAAGTGACTGAGCTGAATGAGAAATGACGCTACAAATCCTCAAATACTCTAGATGCAGATATGGGAGGGAGGAAAGTGACTAAGCTGAATGGGAAATGGCACTACAAATCCTCAAATACTCTAAATGCAGATATGGGAGGGAGGAAAGTGACTAAGCTGAATGGGAAATGGCACTACAAATCCTCAAATACTCTAGATGCAGATATGGGAGGGAGGAAAGTGACTGAGCTGAATGAGAAATGACGCTACAAATCCTCAAATACTCTAGATGCAGATATAGGAGGGAGGAAAGTGACTGAGCTGAATGAGAAATGACACTACAAATCCTCAAATACTCTAGATGCAGATATGGGAGAGAGGAAAGTGACTGAGCTGAATGGGAAATGACACTACAAACCTTCAAATACTCTAGATGCAGATATGGGAGGGAGGAAAGTGACTGAGCTGAATGGGAAATGACACTACAAACCTTCAAATACTCTAGATGCAGATATGGGAGAGAGGAAAGTGACTAAGCTGAAGGGGAAATGGCACTACAAATCCTCAAATACTCCAGATGCAGATATGGGAGGGAGGAAAGTGACTGAGCTGAATGAGAAATGACACTACAAATCCTCAAATACTCTAGATGCAGATATGGGAGGGAGGAAAGTGACTAAGCTGAATGGGAAATGGCACTACAAATCCTCAAATACTCTAGATGCAGATATGGGAGGGAGGAAAGTGACTAAGCTGAATGGCAAATGACACTACAAATCCTCAAATACTCTAGATGCAGATATGGGAGGGAGGAAAGTGACTGAGCTGAATGACAAATGACACTACAAATCCTCAAATACTCTAGATGCAGATATGTGAGAGAGGAAAGTGACTGAGCTGAATGGGAAATGACACTACAAACCTTCAAATACTCTAGATGCAGATATGGGAGGGAGGAAAGTGACTGAGCTGAATGGGAAATGACACTACAAACCTTCAAATACTCTAGATGCAGATATGGGAGAGAGGAAAGTGACTAAGCTGAAGGGGAAATGGCACTACAAGTCCTCAAATACTCTAGATGCAGATATGGGAGGGAGGAAAGTGACTGAGCTGAATGAGAAATGACGCTACAAATCCTCAAATACTCTAGATGCAGATATGGGAGGGAGGAAAGTGACTGAGCTGAATGAGAAATGACACTACAAACCTTCAAATACTCTAGATGCAGATATGGGAGGGAGGAAAGTGACTAAGCTGAATGGGAAATGGCACTACAAATCCTCAAATACTCTAGATGCAGATATGGGAGGGAGGAAAGTGACTAAGCTGAATGGCAAATGACACTACAAATCCTCAAATACTCTAGATGCAGATATGGGAGGGAGGAAAGTGACTGAGCTGAATGAGAAATGACGCTACAAATCCTCAAATACTCTAGATGCAAATATGGGAGGGAGGAAAGTGACTGAGCTGAATGAGAAATGACACTACAAATCCTCAAATACTCTAGATGCAGATATGGGAGGGAGGAAAGTGACTAAGCTGAATGGGAAATGGCACTACAAATCCTCAAATACTCTAGATGCAGATATGGGAGGGAGGAAAGTGACTAAGCTGAATGGCAAATGACACTACAAATCCTCAAATACTCTAGATGCAGATATGGGAGGGAGGAAAGTGACTGAGCTGAATGACAAATGACACTACAAATCCTCAAATACTCTAGATGCAGATATGTGAGAGAGGAAAGTGACTGAGCTGAATGGGAAATGACACTACAAACCTTCAAATACTCTAGATGCAGATATGGGAGGGAGGAAAGTGACTGAGCTGAATGGGAAATGACACTACAAATCCTCAAATACTCTAGATGCAGATATGGGAGGGAGGAAAGTGACTAAGCTGAATGGGAAATGACACTACAAATCCTCAAATACTCTAGATGCAGATATGGGAGGGAGGAAAGTGACTGAGCTGAATGAGAAATGACGCTACAAATCCTCAAATACTCTAGATGCAGATATGGGAGGGAGGAAAGTGACTAAGCTGAATGGGAAATGGCACTACAAATCCTCAAATACTCTAAATGCAGATATGGGAGGGAGGAAAGTGACTAAGCTGAATGGGAAATGGCACTACAAATCCTCAAATACTCTAGATGCAGATATGGGAGGGAGGAAAGTGACTGAGCTGAATGAGAAATGACGCTACAAATCCTCAAATACTCTAGATGCAGATATAGGAGGGAGGAAAGTGACTGAGCTGAATGAGAAATGACACTACAAATCCTCAAATACTCTAGATGCAGATATGGGAGAGAGGAAAGTGACTGAGCTGAATGGGAAATGACACTACAAACCTTCAAATACTCTAGATGCAGATATGGGAGGGAGGAAAGTGACTGAGCTGAATGGGAAATGACACTACAAACCTTCAAATACTCTAGATGCAGATATGGGAGAGAGGAAAGTGACTAAGCTGAAGGGGAAATGGCACTACAAATCCTCAAATACTCCAGATGCAGATATGGGAGGGAGGAAAGTGACTGAGCTGAATGAGAAATGACACTACAAATCCTCAAATACTCTAGATGCAGATATGGGAGGGAGGAAAGTGACTAAGCTGAATGGGAAATGGCACTACAAATCCTCAAATACTCTAGATGCAGATATGGGAGGGAGGAAAGTGACTAAGCTGAATGGCAAATGACACTACAAATCCTCAAATACTCTAGATGCAGATATGGGAGGGAGGAAAGTGACTGAGCTGAATGACAAATGACACTACAAATCCTCAAATACTCTAGATGCAGATATGTGAGAGAGGAAAGTGACTGAGCTGAATGGGAAATGACACTACAAACCTTCAAATACTCTAGATGCAGATATGGGAGGGAGGAAAGTGACTGAGCTGAATGGGAAATGACACTACAAACCTTCAAATACTCTAGATGCAGATATGGGAGAGAGGAAAGTGACTAAGCTGAAGGGGAAATGGCACTACAAATCCTCAAATACTCTAGATGCAGATATGGGAGGGAGGAAAGTGACTGAGCTGAATGAGAAATGACGCTACAAATCCTCAAATACTCTAGATGCAGATATGGGAGGGAGGAAAGTGACTGAGCTGAATGAGAAATGACACTACAAACCTTCAAATACTCTAGATGCAGATATGGGAGGGAGGAAAGTGACTAAGCTGAATGGGAAATGGCACTACAAATCCTCAAATACTCTAGATGCAGATATGGGAGGGAGGAAAGTGACTAAGCTGAATGGCAAATGACACTACAAATCCTCAAATACTCTAGATGCAGATATGGGAGGGAGGAAAGTGACTGAGCTGAATGAGAAATGACGCTACAAATCCTCAAATACTCTAGATGCAAATATGGGAGGGAGGAAAGTGACTGAGCTGAATGAGAAATGACACTACAAATCCTCAAATACTCTAGATGCAGATATGGGAGGGAGGAAAGTGACTAAGCTGAATGGGAAATGACACTACAAACCTTCAAATACTCTAGATGCAGATATGGGAGGGAGGAAAGTGACTGAGCTAAATGGGAAATGACACTACAAACCTTCAAATACTCTAGATGCAGATATGGGAGAGAGGAAAGTGACTGAGCTGAATGGGAAATGACACTACAAACCTTCAAATACTCTAGATGCAGATATGGGAGGGAGGAAAGTGACTAAGCTGAATGGCAAATGACACTACAAATCCTCAAATACTCTAGATGCAGATATGGGAGGGAGGAAAGTGACTGAGCTGAATGAGAAATGACGCTACAAATCCTCAAATAATCTAGATGCAGATATGGGAGGGAGGAAAGTGACTGAGCTGAATGAGAAATGACACTACAAATCGTCAAATACTCTAGATGCAGATATGGGAGGGAGGAAAGTGACTAAGCTGAATGGGAAATGACACTACAAACCTTCAAATACTCTAGATGCAGATATGGGAGGGAGGAAAGTGACTGAGCTAAATGGGAAATGACACTACAAACCTTCAAATACTCTAGATGCAGATATGGGAGAGAGGAAAGTGACTGAGCTGAATGGGAAATGACACTACAAACCTTCAAATACTCTAAATGCAGATATGGGAGGGAGGAAAGTGACTGAGCTAAATGGGAAATGACACTACAAACCTTCAAATACTCTAGATGCAGATATGGGAGGGAGGAAAGTGACTGAGCTGAATGGGAAATGGCACTACAAATCCTCAAATAATCTAGATGCAGATATGGGAGAGAGGAAAGTGACTGAGCTGAATGGGAAATGACACTACAAACCTTCAAATACTCTAGATGCAGATATGGGAGGGAGGAAAGTGACTGAGCTGAATGGGAAATGACACTACAAACCTTCAAATACTCTAGATGCAGATATGGGAGGGAGGAAAGTGACTGAGCTGAATGGGAAATGGCACTACAAATCCTCAAATACTCTAGATGCAGATATGGGAGGGAGGAAAGTGACTGAGCTGAATGGGAAATGGCACTACAAATCCTCAAATACTCTAGATGCAGATATGGGAGGGAGGAAAGTGACTGAGCTGAATGGGAAATGGCACTACAAATCCTCAAATACTCTAGATGCAGATATGGGAGGGAGGAAAGTGACTGAGCTGAATGAGAAATGACACTACAAATCCTCAAATACTCTAGATGCAGATATGGGAGGGAGGAAAGTGACTGAGCTGAACGGGAAATGACACTACAAACCTTCAAATACTCTAGATGCAGATATGGGAGGGAGGAAAGTGACTGAGCTGAATGGGAAATGGCACTACAAATCCTCAAATACTCTAGATGCAGATATGGGAGGGAGGAAAGTGACTGAGCTGAATGAGAAATGACACTACAAATCCTCAAATACTCTAGATGCAGATATGGGAGGGAGGAAAGTAACTGAGCTGAATGAGAAATGACACTACAAACCTTCAAATACTCTAGATGCAGATATGGGAGGGAGGAAAGTGACTAAGCTGAATGAGAAATGACACTACAAACCTTCAAATACTCTAGATGCAGATATGGGAGAGAGGAAAGTGACTGAGCTGAATGAGAAATGACACTACAAACCTTCAAATACTCTAGATGCAGATATGGGAGGGAGGAAAGTGACTGAGCTGAATGGGAAATGACACTACAAACCTTCAAATACTCTAGATGCAGATATGGGAGGGAGGAAAGTGACTAAGCTGAATGGGAAATACAAGTCCTCAAATACTCTAGATGCAGATATGGGAGGGAGGAAAGTGACTGAGCTGAATGAGAAATGACACTACAAATCCTCAAATACTCTAGATGCAGATATGGGAGGGAGGAAAGTGACTAAGCTGAATGGGAAATACAAGTCCTCAAATACTCTAGATGCAGATATGGGAGGGAGGAAAGTGACTGAGCTGAATGAGAAATGACACTACAAATCCTCAAATACTCTAGATGCAGATATGGGAGGGAGGAAAGTGACTAAGCTGAATGGGAAATACAAGTCCCCAAATACTCTAGACGCAGATATGGGAGGGAGGAAAGTGACTGAGCTGAATGAGAAATGACACTACAAACCTTCAAATACTCTAGATGCAGATATGGGAGGGAGGAAAGTGACTGAGCTGAATGGGAAATGACACTACAAACCTTCAAATACTCTAGATGCAGATATGGGAGGGAGGAAAGTGACTAAGCTGAATGGGAAATACAAGTCTTCAAATACTCTAGATGCAGATATGGGAGGGAGGAAAGTGACTAAGCTGAATGGGAAATGGCACTACAAATCCTCAAATACTCTAGATGCAGATATGGGAGGAAGGAAAGTGACTGAGCTGAATGAGAAATGACGCTACAAATCCTCAAATAATCTAGATGCAGATATGGGAGGGAGGAAAGTGACTGAGCTGAATGAGAAATGACGCTACAAATCCTCAAATACTCTAGATGCAGATATGGGAGGGAGGAAAGTGACTAAGCTGAATGGGAAATGACACTACAAACCTTCAAATACTCTAGATGCAGATATGGGAGGGAGTAAAGTGACTGAGCTAAATGGAAAATGACACTACAAACCTTCAAATACTCTAGATGCAGATATGGGAGAGAGGAACGTGACTGAGCTGAATGGGAAATGACACTACAAACCTTCAAATACTCTAGATGCAGATATGGGAGGGAGGAAAGTGACTGAGCTGAATGGGAAATGGCACTACAAACCTTCAAATACTCTAGATGTAGATATGGGAGGGAGGAAAGTGACTGAGCTGAATGGGAAATGGCACTACAAATCCTCAAATACTCTAGATGCAGATATGGGAGGGAGGAAAGTGACTGAGCTGAATGGGAAATGGCACTACAAATCCTCAAATACTCTAAGATGCAGATATGGGAGGGAGGAAAGTGACTGAGCTGAATGGGAAATGGCACTACAAATCCTCAAATACTCTAGATGCAGATATGGGAGGGAGGAAAGTGACTGAGCTGAATGAGAAATGACACTACAAATCCTCAAATACTCTAGATGCAGATATGGGAGGGAGGAATATGACTGAGCTGAATGAGAAATGACACTACAAACCTTCAAATACTCTAGATGCAGATATGGGAGGGAGGAAAGTGACTGAGCTGAATGGGAAATGGCACTACAAATCCTCAAATACTCTAGATGCAGATATGGGAGGGAGGAAAGTGACTGAGCTGAATGAGAAATGACACTACAAATCCTCAAATACTCTAGATGCAGATATGGGAGGGAGGAAAGTGACTGAGCTGAATGAGAAATGACACTACAAACCTTCAAATACTCTAGATGCAGATATGGGAGGGAGGAAAGTGACTGAGCTGAATGGGAAATGACACTACAAACCTTCAAATACTCTAGATGCAGATATGGGAGGGAGGAAAGTGACTGAGCTGAATGGGAAATGGCACTACAAATCCTCAAATACTCTAGATGCAGATATGGGAGAGAGGAAAGTGACTGAGCTGAATGGGAAATGACACTACAAACCTTCAAATACTCTAGATGCAGATATGGGAGGGAGGAAAGTGACTGAGCTGAATGGGAAATGACACTACAAACCTTCAAATACTCTAGATGCAGATATGGGAGGGAGGAAAGTGACTGAGCTGAATGGGAAATGGCACTACAAATCCTCAAATACTCTAGATGCAGATATGGGAGGGAGGAAAGTGACTGAGCTGAATGGGAAATGGCACTACAAATCCTCAAATACTCTAGATGCAGATATGGGAGGGAGGAAAGTGACTGAGCTGAATGGGAAATGGCACTACAAATCCTCAAATACTCTAGATGCAGATATGGGAGGGAGGAAAGTGACTGAGCTGAATGAGAAATGACACTACAAATCCTCAAATACTCTAGATGCAGATATGGGAGGGAGGAAAGTGACTGAGCTGAATGAGAAATGACACTACAAACCTTCAAATACTCTAGATGTAGATATGGGAGGGAGGAAAGTGACTAAGCTGAATGGGAAATGACACTACAAACCTTCAAATACTCTAGATGCAGATATGGGAGGGAGGAAAGTGACTAAGGTGAATGGGAAATGACACTACAAACCTTCAAATACTCTAGATGCAGATATGGGAGGGAGGAAAGTGACTGAGCTGAATGAGAAATGGCACTACAAACCTTCAAATACTCTAGATGCAGATATGGGAGGGAGGAAAGTGACTGAGCTGAATGAGAAATGACACTACAAACCTTCAAATACTCTAGATGCAGATATGGGAGGGAGGAAAGTGACTGAGCTGAATGAGAAATGGCACTACAAACCTTCAAATACTCTAGATGCAGATATGGGAGGGAGGAAAGTGACTGAGCTGAATGGGAAATGGCACTACAAATCCTCAAATACTCTAGATGCAGATATGGGAGGGAGGAAAGTGACTGAGCTGAATGGGAAATGACACTACAAACCTTCAAATACTCTAGATGCAGATATGGGAGGGAGGAAAGTGACTGAGCTGAATGAGAAATGACACTACAAACCTTCAAATACTCTAGATGCAGATATGGGAGGGAGGAAAGTGACTGAGCTGAATGGGAAATGACACTACAAACCTTCAAATACTCTAGATGCAGATATGGGAGGGAGGAAAGTGACTGAGCTGAATGGGAAATGGCACTACAAATCCTCAAATACTCTAGATGCAGATATGGGAGGGAGGAAAGTGACTGAGCTGAATGGGAAATGGCACTACAAATCCTCAAATACTCTAGATGCAGATATGGGAGGGAGGAAAGTGACTGAGCTGAATGGGAAATGGCACTACAAATCCTCAAATACTCTAGATGCAGATATGGGAGGGAGGAAAGTGACTGAGCTGAATGAGAAATGACACTACAAATCCTCAAATACTCTAGATGCAGATATGGGAGGGAGGAAAGTGACTGAGCTGAATGAGAAATGACACTACAAACCTTCAAATACTCTAGATGTAGATATGGGAGGGAGGAAAGTGACTAAGCTGAATGGGAAATGACACTACAAACCTTCAAATACTCTAGATGCAGATATGGGAGGGAGGAAAGTGACTAAGGTGAATGGGAAATGACACTACAAACCTTCAAATACTCTAGATGCAGATATGGGAGGGAGGAAAGTGACTGAGCTGAATGAGAAATGGCACTACAAACCTTCAAATACTCTAGATGCAGATATGGGAGGGAGGAAAGTGACTGAGCTGAATGAGAAATGACACTACAAACCTTCAAATACTCTAGATGCAGATATGGGAGGGAGGAAAGTGACTGAGCTGAATGAGAAATGGCACTACAAACCTTCAAATACTCTAGATGCAGATATGGGAGGGAGGAAAGTGACTGAGCTGAATGGGAAATGGCACTACAAATCCTCAAATACTCTAGATGCAGATATGGGAGGGAGGAAAGTGACTGAGCTGAATGGGAAATGACACTACAAACCTTCAAATACTCTAGATGCAGATATGGGAGGGAGGAAAGTGACTGAGCTGAATGAGAAATGACACTACAAACCTTCAAATACTCTAGATGCAGATATGGGAGGGAGGAAAGTGACTGAGCTGAATGAGAAATGACACTACAAACCTTCAAATACTCTAGATGCAGATATGGGAGGGAGGAAAGTGACTGAGCTGAATGGGAAATGGCACTACAAATCCTCAAATACTCTAGATGCAGATATGGGAGGGAGGAAAGTGACTAAGCTGAATGGGAAATGACACTACAAATCCTCAAATACTCTAGATGCAGATATGGGAGGGAGGAAAGTGACTGAGCTGAATGGGAAATGACACTACAAATCCTCAAATACTCTAGATGCAGATATGGGAGGGAGGAAAGTGACTGAGCTGAATGAGAAATGACACTACAAACCTTCAAATACTCTAGATGCAGATATGGGAGGGAGGAAAGTGACTGAGCTGAATGAGAAATGACACTACAAACCTTCAAATACTCTAGATGCAGATATGGGAGGGAGGAAAGTGACTGAGCTGAATGGGAAATGACACTACAAACCTTCAAATACTCTAGATGCAGATATGGGAGGGAGGAAAGTGACTAAGCTGAATGGGAAATACAAGTCCTCAAATACTCTAGATGCAGATATGGGAGGGAGGAAAGTGACTGAGCTGAATGAGAAATGACACTACAAATCCTCAAATACTCTAGATGCAGATATGGGAGGGAGGAAAGTGACTAAGCTGAATGGGAAATACAAGTCCTCAAATACTCTAGATGCAGATATGGGAGGGAGGAAAGTGACTGAGCTGAATGAGAAATGACACTACAAATCCTCAAATACTCTAGATGCAGATATGGGAGGGAGGAAAGTGACTAAGCTGAATGGGAAATACAAGTCCCCAAATACTCTAGACGCAGATATGGGAGGGAGGAAAGTGACTGAGCTGAATGAGAAATGACACTACAAACCTTCAAATACTCTAGATGCAGATATGGGAGGGAGGAAAGTGACTGAGCTGAATGGGAAATGACACTACAAACCTTCAAATACTCTAGATGCAGATATGGGAGGGAGGAAAGTGACTAAGCTGAATGGGAAATACAAGTCTTCAAATACTCTAGATGCAGATATGGGAGGGAGGAAAGTGACTAAGCTGAATGGGAAATGGCACTACAAATCCTCAAATACTCTAGATGCAGATATGGGAGGAAGGAAAGTGACTGAGCTGAATGAGAAATGACGCTACAAATCCTCAAATAATCTAGATGCAGATATGGGAGGGAGGAAAGTGACTGAGCTGAATGAGAAATGACGCTACAAATCCTCAAATACTCTAGATGCAGATATGGGAGGGAGGAAAGTGACTAAGCTGAATGGGAAATGACACTACAAACCTTCAAATACTCTAGATGCAGATATGGGAGGGAGTAAAGTGACTGAGCTAAATGGAAAATGACACTACAAACCTTCAAATACTCTAGATGCAGATATGGGAGAGAGGAACGTGACTGAGCTGAATGGGAAATGACACTACAAACCTTCAAATACTCTAGATGCAGATATGGGAGGGAGGAAAGTGACTGAGCTGAATGGGAAATGGCACTACAAACCTTCAAATACTCTAGATGTAGATATGGGAGGGAGGAAAGTGACTGAGCTGAATGGGAAATGGCACTACAAATCCTCAAATACTCTAGATGCAGATATGGGAGGGAGGAAAGTGACTGAGCTGAATGGGAAATGGCACTACAAATCCTCAAATACTCTAAGATGCAGATATGGGAGGGAGGAAAGTGACTGAGCTGAATGGGAAATGGCACTACAAATCCTCAAATACTCTAGATGCAGATATGGGAGGGAGGAAAGTGACTGAGCTGAATGAGAAATGACACTACAAATCCTCAAATACTCTAGATGCAGATATGGGAGGGAGGAATATGACTGAGCTGAATGAGAAATGACACTACAAACCTTCAAATACTCTAGATGCAGATATGGGAGGGAGGAAAGTGACTGAGCTGAATGGGAAATGGCACTACAAATCCTCAAATACTCTAGATGCAGATATGGGAGGGAGGAAAGTGACTGAGCTGAATGAGAAATGACACTACAAATCCTCAAATACTCTAGATGCAGATATGGGAGGGAGGAAAGTGACTGAGCTGAATGAGAAATGACACTACAAACCTTCAAATACTCTAGATGCAGATATGGGAGGGAGGAAAGTGACTGAGCTGAATGGGAAATGACACTACAAACCTTCAAATACTCTAGATGCAGATATGGGAGGGAGGAAAGTGACTGAGCTGAATGGGAAATGGCACTACAAATCCTCAAATACTCTAGATGCAGATATGGGAGAGAGGAAAGTGACTGAGCTGAATGGGAAATGACACTACAAACCTTCAAATACTCTAGATGCAGATATGGGAGGGAGGAAAGTGACTGAGCTGAATGGGAAATGACACTACAAACCTTCAAATACTCTAGATGCAGATATGGGAGGGAGGAAAGTGACTGAGCTGAATGGGAAATGGCACTACAAATCCTCAAATACTCTAGATGCAGATATGGGAGGGAGGAAAGTGACTGAGCTGAATGGGAAATGGCACTACAAATCCTCAAATACTCTAGATGCAGATATGGGAGGGAGGAAAGTGACTGAGCTGAATGGGAAATGGCACTACAAATCCTCAAATACTCTAGATGCAGATATGGGAGGGAGGAAAGTGACTGAGCTGAATGAGAAATGACACTACAAATCCTCAAATACTCTAGATGCAGATATGGGAGGGAGGAAAGTGACTGAGCTGAATGAGAAATGACACTACAAACCTTCAAATACTCTAGATGTAGATATGGGAGGGAGGAAAGTGACTAAGCTGAATGGGAAATGACACTACAAACCTTCAAATACTCTAGATGCAGATATGGGAGGGAGGAAAGTGACTAAGGTGAATGGGAAATGACACTACAAACCTTCAAATACTCTAGATGCAGATATGGGAGGGAGGAAAGTGACTGAGCTGAATGAGAAATGGCACTACAAACCTTCAAATACTCTAGATGCAGATATGGGAGGGAGGAAAGTGACTGAGCTGAATGAGAAATGACACTACAAACCTTCAAATACTCTAGATGCAGATATGGGAGGGAGGAAAGTGACTGAGCTGAATGAGAAATGGCACTACAAACCTTCAAATACTCTAGATGCAGATATGGGAGGGAGGAAAGTGACTGAGCTGAATGGGAAATGGCACTACAAATCCTCAAATACTCTAGATGCAGATATGGGAGGGAGGAAAGTGACTGAGCTGAATGGGAAATGACACTACAAACCTTCAAATACTCTAGATGCAGATATGGGAGGGAGGAAAGTGACTGAGCTGAATGAGAAATGACACTACAAACCTTCAAATACTCTAGATGCAGATATGGGAGGGAGGAAAGTGACTGAGCTGAATGAGAAATGACACTACAAACCTTCAAATACTCTAGATGCAGATATGGGAGGGAGGAAAGTGACTGAGCTGAATGGGAAATGGCACTACAAATCCTCAAATACTCTAGATGCAGATATGGGAGGGAGGAAAGTGACTAAGCTGAATGGGAAATGACACTACAAATCCTCAAATACTCTAGATGCAGATATGGGAGGGAGGAAAGTGACTGAGCTGAATGGGAAATGACACTACAAATCCTCAAATACTCTAGATGCAGATATGGGAGGGAGGAAAGTGACTGAGCTGAATGAGAAATGACACTACAAACCTTCAAATACTCTAGATGCAGATATGGGAGGGAGGAAAGTGACTGAGCTGAATGAGAAATGACACTACAAACCTTCAAATACTCTAGATGCAGATATGGGAGGGAGGAAAGTGACTGAGCTGAATGACACTACAAACTTTTAAATACTATTAATGCACTTTACCCACTTTTCGGGCACAAATCATCAAAATGATAATTTTTAACTTCTCTCTCATAGCTCTTTCCATCTTTTCCATCTTTTGCATTTCGGCACCCTATGTCACCCACCCCCCTGTCACCCCCTTAGTCACCCCCACCCCCTATGTAGATACACAATTGAGAACATCCGTACCGGTAACGCCTTCGGGCCCAGTTTCACAAATAGCAGGACGGCGGGTATAACAACATTCGTTGGTCCATTTGCCGTTCTCCGCATTTACAGACACACAGTCGGGTCCAGGTCCTTTGCCACTCGCTTTTTCTGGCTTCCCGTTCTTGAAGTTATTGTAGGAAAGCCTGAAAAACAAAAACATAAAATTATTACAGAACTCTCTGTCAAAGATGTTGTTTTCATACTACCCTGTATGAAGAACAAAAACTAAATAAATAAGTAAATAATTAAGTAAGTATGTAGATGAATATTTTTGTTATGAATGCATAAAAAAGTTGTCTGAATAGCTAAATAAATATAAAGATGAATTAGATATACATATACATATATATATATATATATTTACATACCTCTCTAAAGTTAGTTGAATAAAACTAGTCATCTAATTGGTCGAAATTGGAGTCATGATTTTAGTCATGCTCGCAAAGAAAAAAAAACAATGCCCGTTGCCCTGGGTAACGGGCATAGTTAATTAAAAATAGGCCCGTTGCCTCGGGTATAGTTAAAATTTGCTGAAATCCCTATTGGTTTACGTGAAAAAAAAGGTTCTTTGTGCGAGCGCGAATACCATACGGTGTGTGTACGATTCCCGAATGATCGTAAAATTCAGGCAACTTTCCATCGAAGATTAACATACAGTGTCTCAGATTATCTGTGATATTTCAACCAATCTTTACTCAAGAAAAGGATAATAAGGCAAGTATTTTGTGTAGACTATATTGTGAATTCGGTATATAAAAGTTATATGGACTACTGACTCCCGACCCCTCGGGGCGCCGAGGGGTGATTGGGGTGGTGGACATTAATGCACCAAATGTGGTTCTCAAATGAAGTGCCTGAAAATGCGCCTAATGTGGTTCTAAAATTGCAAATGCTTCCTACTCAGGGAGGGGGTTCTGAACGTATCATTTTCAAGAGTAACTGATATAATAATAATAATAATAATCTTTTAAAGTCCACTCCAAATTTTATTGAATTAAACCTAAAAATGGAAATTCTTTTTGCCCAATTGATCGTGAGCCCGGCAGCCACTGAGCAGCGCCAGATCGCATTGCTCTATCCCCTTATGTTGAACGCCAAACAAGGTAGCAGCAACTCCCGTCTTTTAACGTCTTTTGGTATGACGCGACCGGGGTTCGAACCCACGACCTCCCGGTTGTGAGGCGGACGCTCTACTGACTGAGCCACCACACCGTCTAATGATACCTTATTCATACCTCTGCGGTCCAAGATAACGATACATTTTTTCTTCTTCAAACATTATTTTACCAAGTTATGTCCGTCCAGTAAGAATTGCTGATTTATTTATATTAACTTTTGTCCATTTCAATAGAAAAGGTGTCAATGTCAACTCAGACTGAAGATTGGTAATGATATTCCGGTCAATCCAATCACAACATTTGATTTCGACCATTGTGTCTAGGGACAAAGCCACTGGCGATGACCACATTCATTGTCGCCTTTTAAAAATGACGAAATAGGTGATAACAGAATCGTTGAGCGATATCACAAACAAATCTTTGACCACGAGACGTGTACCCAAATGGCTGGAGAACAGCTCGAGTAATTCTAATTTTTAAAAGCTGGTGATATGTCTGATCCAAGCAATTACCGCCCAATTTATATTTTATCTGTTGTTAGCAAAATCATAGAGAGGGCTGTACATCACCAATTTTATGAGTTCATTAACGCTAATATTATCTTGAACTAATCAGTCTGGGTTTCGAGCGAAGTATTCTACAACAACAGGACTCAGGAAATGTATCAGTTATTTATCATGGAACATTGAAAACATAAAGATCTCTGATGTCGCTTTATCTCGACCTTCGTAAGGCATTTGACACCGTTGATCACAATCTTGTTGATCTATATTGAGTCCTTTAATATTTTTCAATCTATGTGAATACTTTACCAAGTTGTATATATGGTGGTAATGTGGATATGTATGCAGACGATACCACTTTAACCGTAAATGGAAGTAGCGTAGCTTTGCATTGCAAGAATTAATGGTATGGGTTAATCACAGCCGCGTTTTACTAAACACAGACAAAACATGCGTCATGGTCATAGCTTCGCGTGCAAATTTAAACAAAATAACAACCTTCAACGTTTCTATAAATCGGAAGGTACTGATAAGAGTTAACGTCGTCAAATTTCTTGGTACAATAATTTGTGAAGAATTGAATAATGGCCCAAGCACGTTGACAAAGTAACACAAGTAACGCAAAGGAGCATCATCGTTATAAAACGAGCTATTAAGGACAGTTCACCAATAACTTCTTTAAAGTTGTTGTATAATGCACTCGTATCGCCTAACTTTGATTATTGTTCCTATGTGTTGTCAAATAGGTATCGGGAACAAACGGATAAACTCAAGAAAATTCAAAATTGAGCTGCTAGAATAATTTCAAACAGAAGTTACGAGACTCCATCCAGTGAATTGATTAGCAATCTGAAATGGATGCCAATTGAGAAACTTTTTTAATTTCAGCGTGTAAATATGATGTACAAATGCACATATAATTTGGCGCCATCCTATTTACAAGAAAGGTTAATTAAAGTAAGTTACATTCATCAGCACAATACGAGGCAAGCAGTTGAAGGTTTATTTTCTGTGCCAAAGTAGACAACATAATGTTTTTAAACATAGCCCCTCGTATCTTCAATTATAGCATGGAATTAGTTGGACAGATCATTGAGAATGACAAGCTAAGTGAACACCTATAAATACATGTCTAAACAGTCTTGCAATATCGATTCCCAATAAGATAAAATGACAAAAGGAATTTTGTTTAGTGTCTTAACACAAGTTTTACTTTAATTCCTTTTTAGCTTTCCAGTACATTTCTCTTGAAAAAATCAAACGATTGGTTAATGATGCGCTTGCAGAACAACATGATAAAATGTGGTTTTCATATACATCCTCATTGCTAGGAAAATGTCACTTGATGTTTTTTTATCAAAATTGACAAAGTTAATTGAGATGCTAGCTGTATCTCTTTTTAATGGAAATCCTCTGTCATTATATTTGGTAGGTATGAACATGTGTTCTTTCTTGCATTTACTAAATCTATGAGGGTGGTCAACCTCACTCTCATTATGCGTATGTAATGGTGCAACAGAGACCTTATATATCGTGAGACAAGAAATTGGTGGGCTAAAGATAATTTAAGGTTTTCCTGTTGACTTATACAAGACAAGAAGTTGGTGGGCTAAAGATAATTTAAGGTTATCCTGTTGACTTATACAAGACAAGAAGTTGGTGGGCTAAAGATAATTTAAGGTTATCCTGTTGACTTATACAAGACAAGAAGTTGTTGGGCTAAAGATAATTTAAGGTTATCCTGTTGATTTATACAAGACAAGATGTTGGTGGGCTAAAGATAATTTAAGGTTATCCTGTTGACTTATACAAGACAAGAAGTTGGTGGGCTAAAGATAATTTAAGGTTATCCTGTTGACTTATACAAGACAAGAAGTTGGTGGGCTAAAGATAATTTAAGGTTATCCTGTTGACTTAATACAAGACAAGAAGTTGGTGGGCTAAAGATAATTTAAGGTTATCCTGTTGACTTATACAAGACAAGAAGTTGGTGGGCTAAAGATAATTTAAGGTTATCCTGTTGACTTATACAAGGCAAGATGTTGGTGGGCTAAAGATATTTTAAGGTTATCCTGTTAATTTATACAAGACAAGAAGTTGGTGGGCCAAAGATAATTTAAGGTTATCCTGTTGACTTATACAAGACAAGAAGTTGGTGGGCTAAAGATAATTTAAGGTTATCCTGTTGACTTATACAAGACAAGAAGTTGGTGGGCTAAAGATAATTTAAGGTTATCCTGTTGACTTATACAAGACAAGAAGTTGGTGGGCTAAAGATAATTTAAGGTTATCCTGTTGACTTATACAAGACAAGAAGTTGTTGGGCTAAAGATAATTTAAGGTTATCCTGTTGACTTAAACAAGACAAGAAGTTGGTGGGCTAAAGATAATTTAAGGTTATCCTGTTGACTTATACAAGACAAGAAGTTGGTGGGCTACAGATAATTTAAGGTTATCCTGTTGACTTATACAAGACAAGAAGTTGGTGGGCTAAAGATAATTTAAGGTTATCCTGTTGACTTATACAAGACAAGAAGTTGGTGGGCTAAAGATAATTTAAGGTTATCCTGTTGACTTATACAAGACAAGAAGTTGGTGGGCTAAAGATAATTTAAGGTTATCCTGTTGACTTATACAAGACAAGAAGTTAGTGGGCTACAAGACAAGAAGTTGGTGGGCTAAACATAATTTAAGGTTATAACAGGGTCCTGTGAAAGCTTAGATACACATGATTCGCTTAAGCATGAATCTGAATTCAACATTTAAAATGATTTAAGAACAAAGTAACACGTGTATAATATTGCTTGACCCATTACAATCAGTGCATCATCCTGCACAAGGGCAATTAGACGGCACTGTTTAAAAACCAGGTTGCTCAGTCACCCGTTGCGAAAAATTGTGAATAGGGTAACGTTAGACAGAATACAAGTTACACTGTACATGTTTTACAAACCTGTTTAACTCAAAGTCAGTAAAGACATTGCTGACAACAAGAGCTTGGGGTCCAATCCACACGTCGTTTCTGAGGTTCTCAGAGTGATATCTTTGTAGAACTTCGGCTTTGTCTTCGGAGCGAGGTATGGCCAGTTGTCCCTTCTTGGCCTTGCATTTCTAGAAGGTAATGTTTGAATCTGATATTATTACCAAGAACTATATGTGGATAATAGGGTTAAGCTTATAAAGCGTTTGGGGAGCTGCGAATTATATGTTTACTAGAAGAATGCTGAGGATGCCGTTGACAGATGGAGTGAGTAATGAGCAGAAGTGAGAGATGATATGTAAGAGATGGATTCAGCAGATGAAATTAATGGGATATCCGATACGAAAAGGAGGTTTGAGGAATGCTCAATTTCTATCTCAAATTTTGCCCTGAGCCAATCAAATGCCACGATTTCAGTAGCTACTAAGAGTTATTGATGACAACTTTTATTAAAACAGGGACGGGCAAAGAGGCGGGTAGTGGAAGGAGTGGAAGTATAGTCAGCAAAGATGGGGGCAATTAGGATCGAGAGAGGATAGGAATGAAAGGCCAGGGAATGAAGCTGTTGGCAATGCAAGAAACAAGGAGCTATAACGCAAATAGGTAAAGAGAGATATATCTATATATATAGAGAGAGAGGTAGACCAATAACTTACAGCGCTCATGTATACAACAATTTCAACTCACTAACGGAATTTCTTGCATTTCTAGCTTATGTATGAAATAAATTTGTTCAAAAAGAAAGACATTATCAACAAATAAACAATGAAATAACAACATAAAAAACAAACAAAAATAAAATAACTTTTTATCAACAACAACAAAATAAATTAACTTTTTATTAACAATAACAATCAATCAGAGTATCTTAGTATGACGGAATCACCTCACACACTGAATTGCTTACGCTATTACTATGTTTAATATACAGACAACTAAAAATAAGAGAGCGTTTTTGTATGAATCAATAAAGGTTATTGACTAGATTTCATGTCGAGAAAAGAGCTATGTTTAAACAAGTTCAGATTGTTTCGAATTTACGATTACTCAATCATAGGCTCATTCACATACCACTGAACATTCAACAACCTTTGTGCACGGTAAATTCGATACAAGAATTAGTTGAGCCTCGTACAGACATGACGCGGCAAAACCACGGTGGTTTTGTATGATTACGTAACGTGTAATACGTTTCACATTTAGTTTCTGTATCTTATATCACATCAGAGCTCAAGTGAATACGCGCGGGACCTTTGTTGTGCGCAATTGCTATACATGTACAGAAACCGCGTCATTTTGTAACAAGCCTTTAAGCTGCCCACTACTCTTCCTTTAAGCCCCTTCCACACCGGGCCATGCGTAGAGTTGCGAAGTGTTGCGTACCGACTACGCCGAGCGTACGCTGCCCTACGTGGCCTACGTAACTATACGCGGCTGGACGCAAAGGGGAACGCGAGATGGACGCACACAATTAAACATGTAAGCAAGAACCTCAGTAAGCGACTTCGTTGAAATAAAACATTGCACGGGACAGTTTGCATCATTCGGGTCGTTATTTGATGCTATTGATATCCATGGCCCTGTCCTATAACAGAGATGCGATTGATTACAAGTGACTTTCAATTCATATCGATCGCAAATCTTTAGTACACACGGTTGCGATTGACATCAATTAATTGTAATGTATCGCTAATTCTCTTTCGAAGCAGGACCCAGAGCATTCAATAAATATATGCATGTTTATTCAAATTCATATAACAATTTCTTCGTGTACGGAGCATCATTATTTCTTCTATTTTTGTGTATTTTCTTGAACTCCGAGCGGAAATCTAGCCTTTCTTAAAGTGCATGTTCATAATACATATATTTATATAACACCAAAGACAAGGAAGAAGAAAAGTTTTATCATACAGTTTTCATGTTCCCCTTTCTCGCGTGGTCTGTAAACGAAATATTAAACCAAGCTTCCCCTTTCCCGCATCGTGTGTAAACGAAACATTAAACCAAGCCTCCCCTTTCCCGCATCGTGTGTAAACGAAACATTAAACCAAGCCTCCCCTTTCCCGCATCGTGTGTAAACGAAACATTAAACCAAGCTTCCCCTTTCCCGCACGTGTGTAAACGAAACATTAAACCAAGCCTCCCCTTTCCCGCGTTGTGTGTAAACGAACCATCTAACCAAGCCTCCCCTTTCCCGCGTGGTGTGTAAATGAACCATTAAACCAAGCCTCCCCTTTCCCGCATCGTGTGTAAACGAAACATTAAACCAAGCCTCCCCTTTCCCGCATCGTGTGTAAACGAAACATTAAACCAAGCTTCCCCTTTCCCGCACGTGTGTAAACGAAACATTAAACCAAGCCTCCCCTTTCCCGCATCGTGTGTAAACGAAACATTAAACCAAGCCTCCCCTTTCCCGCACGTGTGTAAACGAAACATTAAACCAAGCCTCCCCTTTCCCGCATCGTGTGTAAACGAAACATTTTTTTTTTTGGATTTTATTTCATTTCTGCATTTTTTCCATATAAAATATAACTGAATAACAAAGAACATATAAATGTAAGGTATAATACAACATAAATAAACAATAATTTCTTCATGTCAAAATGTTTTTTTTACATAATATATGTACACATAATAACGAAACTTAATATTTCCATAACATATAATCATAAATTTAAAGTATTAACCGAACTATTCTGTTGGAAAAGTGCAGGAGACCGCAATCTTAAGCAAAGCTTGACAAGGATGGCGGCCTAAAAAAAAATAAAAAAAAATATATTAAGGTAAACCTTAAAATGAAAAAGTGTTTAAACGATCTTTGTGTATGAGTTGGTGAGGGTGTTGTGCAAATGTATATGTATGTATATATATATATATATATATATATATATATATGTATTGTGTGTGTGTGTGTGTGTGTGTGTATGCGTGTGTTTGCGTGTGTGTGCGTGTGTGTGTGTGTGTGTGCATGTGTACGCGAGCGTGCGTGGTTGTATGTGTTTGTAACGAATATATGAAAGTGCACGTAGCTCTGTGTGGTATAGAGGAGTGGAAACCATTAAACCAAGCCTCCCCTTACCCGCATCGTGTGTAAACGAAACATTAAACCAAGCCTCCCCTTTCCCGCGTTGGTGTAAACGACTTACCCGTGCCTGTACTTCCCATATGTCGGCCTTGCTTATTGTGAGGAAGCAATATTTCCCTTCAAAAAGTTCAAAGCCTCTTGGACATCTGAGGGTAGTTCCTTGGGTTGAACTTTTTTCCGCTATAGGGATGCGCAATAGAAAATAAAATAAAAAGAATATGACTCGTCAATTCTCTCCCCATATTTATAATATCACCAAAGTCAACGAAGGTCCGCGTATTACAACAGTTAGACTTTCTGTAGATAAGTACAAATATTTGGTTTTAAAGGTAGTTTAAGTCCAACTCCTGCGCTTCCTATTACACTGTAGCTAAGGAGCAACTATGAAATATTAGGCTGAATTCTCAGGGATCTGCCCGAATACAGGAATATAAATTGTGTACCATGAAAACACAGAGTAACACAACGAAAGACGGAAAACAAAAACGATAAGAACGCAGAGTAGCATAGCGAAAGACAGAAAGTGAAAAATGGTAAAAGTATATTAACAAAGAGTAACATAACGAATGTTAGAAAGGGAAAATGATAGGACGGTATATATAAGGAATATATCAGGGAAGGAAAAAAAGAGAGGATATCAACACAAAGTAACAGAACGAAAGACAGAAAGTAAAAATGATATCAACACAGGGTGGCTTAGCGAAAGACAGAAAGTGAACAAGATAAAAGGATATCTACACAGAGCAACATAGCGAAAGACAGAACGCAAAAATGATAAAAGGATACCAACACAGAGTAACACAATAAAGAAGTAGAAAGAGACAATGATAGCACGTTATATATAAAGAATATATCAGGGAAGGAAAAAAAAGAGGATATCAACACAGAGTAACACAACGAAAGACAGAAAGCAAAAACGATAACAAAACAGAGTAACATAGCAAAAGACAGAAAGTGAACAAGATAAAAGGATATCAACACAGAGTAGCATAGCGAAAGACAGAAAGCGAAAGTGATAAAAGGATAGCAATACAGAACAACTTAACGAAATACAGGAAGAATAATGATAAAAGGGTAACGAAACAGAATAACATAAGGAAAGGTAGAAATCCAAACTTTTGAATTGATAAATACACAGAGTAACATAAAGAAAGGTGGAATTACAAAATAATAACAAGATACCCACAGAGAACAACATATGTGAATGGGACCTTGGCTTTTAAAGCTTATCTGACATAATTTATAGGAGGGATTAGACCGCCCTGCAAGGTCACTGGACAGATGGTTATCTCATCAACTCAGCTCTCAGTTAACATAAGAAAAAGAGGATCATGGGGGACTAATGGTCACCGATTAGGCATTGGTTGTCATATAGAGGACGCAAGTAGCTACAAGTAGTGCAGTGGGCCTTTAACACAATACATACCTTCGCAAGTGGGTGGATCTTTAGACCACTTTCCAGCGCTTCCTGTTTTGTCTTCAACACACACGACCGCCAGATCATCATTAGAGGCGGTGTATCCGGGTTTGCAGGTATAGGGAAAAGTACTGTAAAGGTTCCATGTACGTCCACCAGGCACTTCTAGTGTATTAGTTCCTTCTCTAGGATTATCACAAGTGATCACTGTATTGGGTAAAGAATAATGTGGAGGACTCATGTAGTTCAGCAGTTCAATGAAGATACACAATATAAATTAAAATTAAAAGAATATGATATGCCTCATCAATTCTTTCCTCAAATTTATCATCTCACCAAACTGAACGAATGCCCGCGTATTTCAACAGTTAGACTATCTGAGGATAAGTACAAACATGTGGCTGTTAAAGGTAGTTTAAGTCCAATTCCTGCGCTTCCTATTACACTGTAGCTGAGGAACAACTATGAATTATTAGGCTGGAATCTCAGGGATCTGCCTAAACACATGAATAATTGTGCAGCGTGAAGACGGGTTGAAATTATGCTACATTTGCAGGTCCTTCCACGCAAAGGAATGACTCTACAAAAGAGGATTGAGACAACGTTCATTTTATTTCTCTACGTCACCAAAGGATTCATTTGTGAACCATGACGATATAGCCGAAAAACTAAATTTCAATTCGAAATGGATACAAATGGGGAAAAATAGAATCACTGTCTTTCCCGTTGGACGGACCTCCCGAATAGCATAGAGTAACATAGCGAAAGACAGAAAGCGAAAGTGATAAAAGGATAACAATACAGAACAACTTAACGAAATACAGGAAGAATAATGATAAAAGGGTAACGAAACAGAATAACATAAGGAAAGGTAGAAATCCAAACTTTTGAATTGATAAATACACAGAATAACATAAAGAAAGGTGTGGTATGTGGGCAGAAGGTGGAGAGAGGATGATTGGGTTCAGATACACTTACCAGTGCAGGACTTTCCATTGCCTACAAATCCGTCATTGCATTCACACTCATAACCTCCTTCCGTGTTGTCACATTGTGCGTTAGGATCGCAGGAGTCCTTTCCGGACGTGCACTCATCGATGTCTGAAAATAATAATGATAATAATATTACTACGTCTACTACTAATACTCAGACGCGCTGGAGGCAATTTAAGAATTGGAAGGGGGGGGGGGGAGATGGGCAAACATTCCAGAGGCTCACCCTTCAGGAGGATTGGTGTAATGAGCATAAACGTTTAGGGGGGAAGAAAAAGATGCATCACCATCACTTCTACATGTAACATGCAGGTCGAGCGGAACGTTTTTCAAAGCGGAGTATTAGGGACTTTTAGATTTGCACGTTGACAGCTTTGACTGCAACGTGTGACGTCATTTTAAGGCACTGCGCATGCTTCATGTCGTCTCAGTCGGCGATCGAGAATGCGTCAACCTTGATTTTCCTAAATCTAGTACCGGTACTAGTATATGCCGCGTGCGCATAAAATATACAGTTCCTCAGGTAGACAAAGGAACATCCCTTCCCTGCTATTATGTAAAGAAGTGTAGAACAGGTGTCACATGCATATTCACCTGTTTACAAATAGCAGTGGAGGGATGTTTTACCACAGCAATAGGCCATTTTCGCAATGTAACCAAATTTAATGCATAAGTCTTTGTGTAGTGCCTCAATACAAATTATTTCATTCACCTGATAAGAATAATAGTATTTCAATAGATAGAATCCGAACTGCATACATAAGTTGTTGCCAGGTTGGACAAACATGATGGCTTGGCCTACCTAGCAACACTTAATATATGCAGTTGCATTCTGACTATTGAAATACTATTATTCCTAACAGGTGAATGAAATAATTTGTATCGAGGCACTTCGCAAACACTTATGCATTAAATTTGGTTACATTACGAAAATGGCCTATTTGTTGAGGGTAGAATGAGGAACTGTATATTTTGTCCTCTTTCTTTGTCATCTGCATGTATGTATATCGTCGAGTGCAATCTAAAAGATTTCTAATTGTAGTCAACATGAGCAGTTGAGTACGTTGACACGCATGATCAGTCGGCGTTCGTCGTGTTCTCGTCCACTCAATCTAAAAGTCCCTATTAATGATAAAGGTAGAGCGTAGCGATTTGGAGCGGGGTCCATGGAATTTGCACTGCATGGCGGGGGTCAAGGGAAGGAGCCCACTAAAGCTCAGGGGTAGGCATTACATTATGGTCCGATAAGCATATTTAGATACCTTATTCGTGACATTTAAAGGTCACTAATTGTGGGAGGGGGGTCAAGGGGGCTGAGACCCCGGAAGCTCAGTGGTTTTAGGCATTTAATTACGGTCAGATAAGCACCCAGGGGCCCGCCTATATAGGCCTTGCGAGAGTGCAAAAATCGACTTGCGAAACTCGCTCGCATTCTTACAACAAACTTGCTGCAAGCTTGTAGGCAAAGATCTGCTAACTCTCAGGCAGAGTGAATATGCCCTGCGAGCTTGCAGGGGTGCAATCTAAAGCCCTTCCCCAGCACGAAGGCGCAATTTTTTATTTGAAGAATTCGATGAGAGGTCATATTCTATTATCAAATGCACTGTGCCAAACGTGACATGACTATAGTTATGAATATGTATGTGAATTTGTAGGGAGTGTGTCCGTGTGCGCGTGTGCGTGTGTGTGCGTGTGTGTGTGTGTGTGTGTGTGCATGTGCATGTGTGCGTGTTTGTTAGAGAGAGAGTGAAGGGGGCGGGAGAGATAATGATAAAATTGGAGGGGTGTGAGAGATAAAGAGAAAGGGAGAGGGTAAGAGAGATATGGAGAAAGAGAGCGTTGGAAGATATGACAAAGCCTCTGTAAGCTTCCTTCGTCCACTAGGCACTTTTTGTGTATTAGTACCTTCTCTAGGATTATCACAAGTGATCGCTGTATTGGGTAAAGAATAATGTGGAGGGCTCATGTAGTTCAGCAGTTCAATGAAGATACACAATAGAAAATGAAATTAAACGAATATGCCTCATCAATTCTTTCCTCAAATTTATCATCTCACCAAACTGAACGAATGCCCGCGTATTTCAACAGTTAGACTATCTGAGGATAAGTACACAACATGTGGCTGTTAAAGGTAGTTTAAGTCCAATTCCTGCGCTTCCTATTACACTGTAGCTGAGGAACAACTATGAATTATTAGGCTGGAATCTCAGGGATCTGCCTAAACACATGAATAATTGTGCAGCGTGAAGACGGGTTGAAATTATGCTACATTTGCAGGTCCTTCCACGCAAAGGAATGACTCTACAAAAGAGGATTGAGACAACGTTCATTTTATTTCTCTACGTCACCAAAGGATTCATTTGTGAACCATGACGATATAGCCGAAAAACAAAATTTCAATTCGAATTGGATACAAATGGGGAAAAATAGAATCACTGTCTTTCCCGTTGGACGGACCTCCCGAATAGCATAGAGTAACTACCGAAAGACAGAAAGTGAAAAATTATGAAAGTATATCAACACAGAGTAACATAACTAAAGTTAGAAAGGGAAAATGATAGCATGTTATATATAAAGAATATATCAGGGAAGGAAAAAAAGAGAGGATATCAACATAGAGTAACACAACGAAAGACAGAAAGCAAAAACGATAAGAACACAGAGTAACACAGCGAAAGACAGAAAGCGAAAGTGATAAAAGGATAACAATACAGAACAACTTAACGAAATACAGGAAGAATAATGATAAAAGGGTAACGAAATAGTATAACATAAGGAAAGGTAGAAATCCAAACTTTTGAATTGATAAATACACAGAATAACATAAAGAAAGGTGTGGTATGTGGGCAGAAGGTGGAGAGAGGATGATTGGGTTCAGATACACTTACCATTGCAGGACTTTCCATTGCCTACGAATCCGTCATTGCAATCACACTCATAACCTCCTTCCGTGTTGTCACATTGTGCGTTAGGATGGCAGCCGTTCTCTCCGGACGTGCACTCATCGATGTCTGAAAATGATAATGATAATAATATTACTACTACTAATACTCAGGCGCGCTGGAGGCAGTTTAAGAATTGGGGGGGGGGGGGGGAGGTGGGGGGAAATGGGCAAACATTCCAGAGGCTCACTCTTCAGGAGGATTGGCGTAATGAGCATAAACGTTTAGGGGGAAAAGAAAAGTATGCATCACCATCACTCCTACATGTTTGTTTGTTTGTTTTTATTTCTGCATTTTCGAAATAGAACATAATCATATACATAAAGTAACAAATATTTCTTCATTTTACATAATTATACATATTTAAGTACATTAAATAAGATGCAAGCAAACACAAAAAGAATTTCAATGAAAAAAGATAAATTACAGAAAACGCAGGAGACCGCCATCATGAGCGGTAAGCTTGAAATCGATGGCGGCCTCGAAAGAATAGCGGCAAACTCTTAAATTATATAATTGTACACGCGAAATTGATCATGTGGGTGCATGTAACATGCAGGTCGAGCGGAACGTTTTTCAAAGCGGAGTATTCATGATAAAGGTAGAGCGTACGTAGCGAGTGGAGCGTAATTTGGGGCGGGGTCCATGGAATTTGCACTGGCGGGGGTCAAGGGAAGGAGCCCATGGAAGCTCAATTAAGGGTAGGCATTAAATTATGGTCCGATAAGCATATTTAGATACCTTATTCGTGACATTTAAAGGTCACTAATTGTGGGGGGGGGGGGTCAAGGGGGCTGAGTCCCCGGAAGCTCAGTGGTTTTAAGGCATTTAATTACGGTCAGATAAGCACCCATGCAGGGGCCCGCCTTATAGGCCTTGCGAGAGTGCAAAATTCGACTTGCCCCAATATTTCAGGTGGGGGGATGGCCTGTACAATCACACCCCCCCCCCAATAATTCACCATCCCCCCAAAAAATGAAGAGAAAAATTAATGATGAGAGCCCGATGAGAGTAGTTAATGGTTATTACTCGCAAGATGACCATCAGTATACACATTTTGCTATCTCATTTTCATAATACATACATATATAAATAGAAAACAAAGTAAATGAGACAACCATATATGAGACAAGAATAAATTGAATTCGCGCTCATACGGCTCCATCAGGAATTGATGCATTTATTCAATTTATTCAATCAACAGCATCATAGAAATGCAATGCGCCAAATGTAAAGCTGCAGCGTTAAAAAGCAACGAGCTAAGCGCGAAGCGCAAAAGTGCAAAAGTGCCAACAAAAAAGTAGCGAGTGGGAGAGAGAGATAATGAGAGACAGAGAGGATACAGGCGCGTAGACAGGGGGCGGTGGGGCAGTCGCCCCCCCAAAAAAAAAACGCCAGAGAGAGAGAGAAAGAAGAAAGGAAGAGGACGTACACTCTTAATTTCAGCGAGTAAATTGTGCCGAGTAAGACAAGCTGAGTAACAAAATGAGCAATTCAGTACTCAAGCTGGAGTAAGAAATCAATTTTGGTGGTACTCGTCATCCGAGTAATTTGTTACCTTCGATAAAGAGTAAATCAATGACTCAACATTGAGTAAGAACTTCGTTTGTGTTAATTTTGAGTAAACTACGGTTGGGTATTACAAGCCCTGGTATTAGCTGTCTCGTGCATGCATGTGCGCGTGCAGAAAGAAGCAAAAGAACTGAGATAGATCTGTCACATTGGGAAGAAATTCTGAGCTCATAGATCGAGCTTGGAAGAGCTCCAACCGACATTTCTAGGTAAGAAATCCTTATGATAATATTAAAAGAGCTACCATGTGATATTTAGTCAAGTCTCAAGAACACTGTGTTGATCAAGATTGTGAAATTATTGTTGTCACTGTCGATGACATTAATTTGATTGTGAACTTAGCAATTCTCTAAGAGCGAGCGTGCATGCATTAATTTAGTGACCGGTAATAGCTAGCCTATTTTATTGTATTTGTATTAAACACGTATTGGCCTGGGGTAGGCCCATTGATGCAGATGGTTCTAGGACAATTACCCCTGGGCAATCGGCCAATTACCAGCGGGACAATTACCCCCCCCCCCAGAAAATAACCCCCTGAAGACAACCACCCCAGACAATTACCCCTAGAAAATTATCCCCTAGGACTCGGAGTAGAACAACTTCCCCCCGAAAAAGACAATCTTCTTTTATCAAAACCAATTAGTTCTTATCATCCTATCGAAACTTAATGCACATAAATTAACCTCTACCTTGTTAATTCCTACCATGTTAACTACATATCAAAATGTTATCATTTTAGGAAGGAACTGGCTTGGACTTTTTTCTGGCCTCCTTTAGAGGAAGGAGCCAACTGTTTTTGTTGGTGCTTTGAGGAACACCAAAGAAGCCAGGACAGTGTTATATAGTCCTCGAGAGAAGCGCCTATTCATGCTCTTCATTGACAGCAGCAGTTGACTACTGCTACAAGATGTTTTAAGTACTACAGCTGGATTGCCCTGCCCAGGCAGCTGTCATATGGGACTTCTTTGATCGTCTCATTTATGGAATTCGTACCAAGGACTTTATTAAACCATGGACCCTGGTACAGATGGACTAATAATGAGAGTCTTTCTTTGATCACATCATTACCACCGCCACCTGATAATGTGTATGTTGATGAGGACATTTATTTGAGGCGACAATGATTATTATGTAATCACGCATCATCACAGACAAAATAACTTTTACATTTCTTCAGATTCTTTTCGCTAGGCCAGGGCCCACAGTGTAGTTTCAGGATAAGTATCGTGATTTAAGACCAGTTAGAGGAGCAGTGAACCCCATATTATGACAATTTGTGTGATATTAGATTGATTATTAAAGAAGTGGACACTGCATGGTGGACATACATCTGGACTTGGAAATGGATAGGATAAGTTTTAAAATGAAGTTTAAAATTATTGTGTTACAGCCAAATTTACAGATTTCTCTTATTGTAAACTACTTCTAATTTTCTATTGAAGATGTAAAGTAACGTTGTTTTAAAATTGAAATTTTTAAACTACATACTTTTTAATATCATGTATGATGAGAGAACTCTGAGTTTTCACTGTGATTCAAACTGATTTTGGAAATTAAAGTCCACAAATTATGTTACTGAATTTAAAATGTCGTGGACTTTATAATATTATTTGCATAGTGTGGGAGTGAAGAACTTCACATCAATGCTAAATTTAGAAATCAGGAAAAATTATGGTTTATATTCTCTTTTGACAAATAATGGTTACTTAAAAGCTGTTAAAAAATGCGATATTAATCAGCGGCTTAGTTAAACCCTTAGTCAAACAGTTACAACCCTAGTTGAATCCACCTTTGTTTTAATCAGTATTGAGTAAAAACATGTACTTAATAACTTAGAACATGTTTTTACTCAATATTGATTAAGCAACTAAGCGTAACCCAGAAACCATCATACTCAATATTTGAGCAAAAAATTGCTCAAACAATTTGAGTCAAAACATGTACTCGTTAATTGAGTAAAATTTGGCTCAACTCATGAGCAGTTTCTTACTCGACATGAGTTGATTACGTTTCTACCCCGATGCTGAGTAAAAAAGGGAACCGCTCAACAAAGGAGTAAATATTGAGTAAAGGTTGACTCATTCAAACTGAGTAGAGATTTAGTCTTTTATTGAGTAATATTTTTACTCAACAGATGAGTAGATATGTTACTCAACACATGCTGAGTAAAGTTTACTCAAAAGTTGGGTGGTTCCCTTTTGACTACTCAAATTGAGCAGTTTTTTTTTAGAGTGTAGGAAGAAAAAGGATTTAGAGTTGAGAACGGTACAACGAATCGTCTTCTTTCTCAAATAATTTAATGAAACTTCAAAGCTTCCGCGCTTCGCGCGGGAAGAAGGGGGGGGGGGGGGGGAGGAGAGGGGGAAACTGAATTCAGACAAGGATTAAGAGTCGAGAATGGTACAACGAATCGTCTTATTTCTTTAATAATTTAATGAAACGTCAAAAGAAACCGAATTTAGACAAGGATTAAGAGTCGAGAACTGTACAACGAATCGTCTTCTTTCTCTAATAATTTAATGAAACGTCAAAGCTTCCGCGCTACGCGTGGAGGAAGGGGAACTTGATTCAAACAAGGATTAAGAGTCGAGAACGGAACAACGAATCCTCTTCTTTCTCAAGTAGTTTAATGAAACGTCAAAGTTTCCGCGCTTCGCGGGGGAAGGAGGGGGGGGGGGGGGAAACTAAATTCAGACAAGGATTAAGAGTCGAGAATGGTACAACGAATCGTCTTCTTTCTCTAATAATTTAATGAAACGTCAGATCTTCCGCGCTACGCACGAAGGAAGGGGAACTTGATTCAAACAAGGATTGAGAGTCGAGAACGGTACAACGAATCCTCTTCTTTCTCTAATAATTTAATGAAACGTCAAAGCTTTCGCGCCTAGCGCGGGAGGGGGGGGGGGGTGGGAACTGAATTCAGACAAGGATTAAGAGTCGAGATTGGTACAACGAATCGTCTTCTTTCTATAATAATTTAATGAAACGTCAAAATAAACTGAATTTAGACAAGGATTAAAAGTCGAGAACGGTACAACGAATCGTCTTCTTTCTCTAATAATTTAATGAAACGTCAAAGCTTCCGCGCTTTGCGCGGGAGGCCCTAGGGAGTACGCTTCGCACGCTTCACTACCCCCCCCCTAAAATAAAATCCTGGCTACGCGCTTGAGAGGATAATAACCCAGGTAGCAAGCTCATGTCGGACCCACATGGTTCCCATATTCTCTGAAATGTTATCTTTATTGAGGGTGACTTGAAAAAGTTAATAACTTGGAAGGGAGGGGTGCAACCTGCCACACGCTTCTACCTCTTGGTTGCTTTGATCCATTGCCGAACATATTTTGGCACCTATCATCCCCCCCCCCCCCACAACCAACGAGTACAAATCGACACCCCTGCCCACAGAGAACGACATATGTGAATGGGACCTTGGCTTAACACAATACATACGTTTGCAAGTGGGTGGATCTTTAGACTTTCACAACCTAAGAAACTGCCATGCCATTTCACTGGTTTGAAACAAATTGTAACCAAACTCCAGGATAGAAGTCCGAGTCGCATTCTCTACCTCCATCCCAAAGCCCTCAAAGATAGGTTTTTATAATTGGATCAATTTCACAAATGGTCCCAAGTTTTAATTTAAAAAAAGAAAGATATTAGATCAAAATGTTGCACTCATTATATAAAATCACGTTTTCTCACGAAGATTAATGCAATGTTTTCAAAATTTGGTAACATAAAACAAAAAAAGTATACCCAGATGTTGTGTCCGGACAGGTTAAAACAGCAATTTGAAGAAGTTTACAGGTAATATTGTCATCCGATGCATATGATTTTCATTCCGATGATATACGGTCATTTACAGGGTCTCCGATATTAAAGCCCTACTTCACTACTTATAGCTACTTGCGCCCTCTATATAGCAAACAATGCCTTATCGGTGACCGTTGGTCCCCCATGGTCTCCTTTTTCAACAGTTGATTTGATGAGATAACCACATGTCAGGGACCATGCAGGGAGGTATAATCCCTCCTGGCCAAACTAGTGCAGATAGGCTTTATAGTCTGGTATTATAGGTTAGGTGACTATATAATAAACTCATTCGCATGTATATAATCTACTCACCTTGGCATCCTGGCATATTTTCCCAATTACAACTATTTTCCCCCACTTCGTCTGGACCGCCATCTGCTTCCTCGAAATCCACACTGGATTTGCAGGTGATTCGACCTGTATTACCGACATGCTCGAAACCATCATTACATGTGACTGTAGCTTCACTGCCGATCAAAAGAGATGGAGAGATCATGCGACCGTTTTCAATGTTTTCTTCAGAACAACTCCTTTCTGCCATATAAAAGAGAAAACATCAAATTGTAACTAGACCTAGTACATTGCTACATGGACATGGTTATTTCATATATTATGTATAACGCATGTATCAATGTGCACACTGTTGCTCATATATTTTTTTTTACCCCAATTTATGGAATTATTTTGATAATGATTTATTCCTAATAGATCTATATAATAGTATACATTCTCACATGTTATTGAACAATAATTTGCCAGTGTTTGTTTTGCGTGACTGTTAAAGTATGTGTATGCTCTATGCTTATCAACTAGGGGACCTACGCCCTTAAATGACAGTAATGAGGATTAATACCCCACAAATGGGCACTAAGTTATATGGCACATCGACACGGTTTTGATGCTGGGGCCTCACAGCTACGAGCCCATTGCTTGGCCACATGATTGAACCATGACTGTACGCAGCGGGGGCTAGGGTAGGGGGCAGTTCCCATAAATAAAAACACACAAAGAAAATGCAATAAATTTTCGATAATTCATTGAATCTCCCCCCGGTCCCCAACAGAAACAAAAATTCTGTGTGCCCATACCTTGAGCCATAATGCATGGTCGTACAGAGGATTTGTTTATGTTGGGGGCCGGGGTAAAATGCAATGAAAATTTGTTGCATTTGTTTTGTGGGAACTGCCCCCTACCCTAGCCCCCGCTGCGTACAGTCATGGTTCAGTGGCAAAGCAATGGCCTCGTAACTGTGAGGCCCCAGCATCAAAGCCGTGTCGATGTGCCATATAACTTAGTGCCCATTTGTGCTATTTTAGTGCCCTTTTGTGGGGCATTAATCCTCATTACTGTCATTTATGACTTAAGGGCGTAGTCCCCTAGTTGATAATCATAGTAGAATACACATGCTTACCAGGCACGTAAAACAAACACTGGCAAATTATTATTCAATAAATATACTGTATACTATTATACTATTATCTAGATCTATTAGGAATAAATCATTGTCAAAATAATTCCGTAAATTGGGGTAAAAAAAAATAATTCTAACTATATGAGTGACAGTGTACATGTACATATATATATATATATATATATACACGCAGTAGCGCACGTAGGATCTGCCAGCCGCTGAATAAGCGGGGGGGGGGGGGGGTAAGAGGACATGCATATTTTTTTGTTTGGTCCCAAAATTCGAAAATTTGCCGGGTCGACATTTCGTTCTGTTTTTGTTTTGTTTTGTTTTGTTTTGTTTTTTTTTTTTTTTGGGGGGGGGGGGGGGGGGTAAGGTCAACTTTCTTACGTCACCCATTCTGATAACTAAAATCTTTTGCTTGTAAAAATACAGGATAGGGGTTAATTAACAATCAAAGAAACCAGACTTTCAAATTGAAAACCCCCCGGAATGATATTAGGACGGCATTTGTTCCCTCTTGAAACGCCGAACATACCCCGGTGTGTGCAGCTGAATATACAATGGCGTCTTATTTTGTTTACAAGCGACAGATTCCTTTATTTTTGTATCGCTGCATTTGTCATCAAAGTAAAACCATGAGCGGAGTTTAGAGTGAAGCAATAGATTGTACATTTAGCCTGACGGTAGTGAAGTAAGAGAAAGAACTCAAGAGAAGATGAAAACACAGGCACTGGAAATGTGTGAGAAGTCATGGGGCATCGTCTGCTTGTGCAAGTCATGTCCATACTGTGATCTCACACATCTCAGCAGCGTTCGAAGAGCTCTTCAGGCGCTATGCCGGGGCTGTATTTAAGCGTTTTGTAATTTATAATAATCCTTACTTCGAATGTGTCCAAGCATTGAATTTTTATAACCTTGTCGAATCAAAGTTTCAACTTTGCAACAATGAAAATAAAGTTAGTTTTTAAAATCAATGAATATCTACTTTAACACATCCCAATTGATCTAAACCAACAATTCCAGGTAAAACCTATTGTATTCTCTTTGAAAGTATCTTAGATAGAATTTTATAATCTACGTTTAGCAACGAAATCGGTCTGTAATTCTTAATAAGCTCCAGATCTTTGCCATCTGTATGTATCAAAGTAATAACTGCTTACCTTTGAGAGGCTGATAATTCCCCTTGTTTGAAGAGCTTCATTAAAAGAAATAGAACTCCAATTACTGGCCCAAAATTTCTGATAAAATTCTACACATTTCCTGGAGATTTGTTAAGTTGTATATCTTTTAGTATTTCTATGGCACATTCCCTTTCTACGATCGTTTCATAACTTTCGTTCAGACAGAAAATTGTCTGTCGATAAATATTTAATTGAAAGACCAAATACACTGAAAATGATTCAGCTTTTTAATTCCACTAATACACAAACACGTTTAGACTTAGTAAAATGCTGTTGACAAATAATGCTTTGTTCTCATTAATTTAATTATGTGCACAAAACATTTTATGAGTTCAATATTATTAAACTTTGTGTTTCTCTTTTTTGTGTTTTATCAAATTATTAAATTGATATCAAGGATATTTTCAGTAATTCTATAAATTCAGATATCCGTTTATTGGTGCCAGTAACTTGTTGTTATTATTATTATCGTTTTGTTTTTTAATTATTAGTAGTATTACTATTATTATAATTAGAAATAATATTGTTATTACTATTATTATAGCTATTACCATTATCATCATAATGTTTTCCACTATTGTCGATAGTGTTATTTTTATTGATTAAAGGGAAAGTTGAGTTCTTGTTTCAGACCGCAAATACCTTCAAAGTGCATGGTTATTGCTCTTATTCTTATTTATGACATTCCTAGTACTCTTTAAGGAACTGAAATTGCTAGGACGGTAATTTTAGACCCCCAAATTTGTGAAATTGAGCCAATACGATCATACCATTTCAGCTCCACTTAAAAAAAAAACCGTGACCGTTAATTATTCAGTTAGTTAATAATCATAATAATTGGGCCGGCTGGCTGTGCGTATTATAACCAACATGAAAAAGCCAACAAAAAGCCAACATCGGCATCGGCTGGAATAAAATGTATAAGGCTCTATCTCGTTTTTTCAACTGCTGGTTCAAATTATCAAATATGTGTGGGGCACCCCACGTATTAGAAATCTTTATATCTATGGATATTTCAGCCGTCTCTGAACCGATTTTGATCAAACAAAGATGATTTTGTCATTTAATTTGTATGTTCTTTCAAATTTAACCCTCAGTTTTTCATTATCTCACAAAAATTATTTTGTGTAGCGCCCTCTGCAACAAAACTCAACTATTAATTCGATTTGAATTGTATATTGTACAATGTTAAATTGGCAAATTCAAACTGATTGTAAACTTCCCCAATACCCCAATGTGGGTGACATGAAAATAAATTGTCATTGTCATTGCTCTAATTTCAAACCTGGCCATGGGTTATGTAAATGTTAATTAAGCCTATTGGGCCAAACACAAAAAGTGGAATGTTGTCTCGAAAGGGTTTACTCACCAACGACGGTCAGGAGATACGAGTAGGGGCAGCATGCACCGCCCTCACCACAGGCCTCGCATTTAATATCGCATTCGCCGGGCGTGACCTTCAGTATTTTTCCTTCAGTGTAGGCACCACAGTTGAGCGATATGACCTTACCAGTGGTTTCCGTCCATTTGCTTAGCTGGACCTCTTTGAATGGATCGTCGGTAATTAAGTAGTAGACCTCGTTCTCATGCGTAATGACGGGACACTCCGCTGCGTAAAATAAGAAGTGAAATTTGGTTACTTTTTGGCGTACCCTTTGTATTTTTTGTTTTGTTTTAGTAAGATCTCGAAGTCAATGTCTTTCTTCCAGGAAGAGGGGTCATGGTTTTGTGGATACGTCAGGGACTGTGGATCACACGTTTGGTTCGCGGTTCGAGCCTATAGTCTGCAGGCACAAACCCTGGTCAGGCGTAAAATTTCCATTAATATAGTTGGATCTAATTAATGTTAACTTATGCATATTCACTTTTTACATAATAGCAGTGAAGGGATGTTCCGCTTTCTTTGTCAGTCATATTCATAGTGTCTGATTTTTAATGACATCTGCAGCCGAAATTTGTGCGCCTATCTCCTAAACCGTCCCCTTGGGGTACCGGTGCACGGTGCCATCAGCCGCCGGAGAGTCTACTCTATATCAAATTGGCTATGCTCCGCCCGATGTCCACCTCCGTGTCGACGTCCAGAGCGAGTTGCGGCTTGATATTTACTCACAAATTTGGCCCCCTCCCCCCGGCCCCCCACTCAGAGGTCGGAATGACCGCATGCGTGTTGCCAAAATGTCCGGTAAAGGGGTACTTTTCGGGCGACAAAGTCCGGCCCGAGAATTGTAAAAAAAAAGGGGTGTATTTGAATTTTCACCCGGAGATTTCTTTAAAAAGGGGGTGTTTTTCTTTTTTTCTCTCATCTCTTTGGACTCCTGAGAAATTATTCCGAATTTAGGGGGGTTCATTGAGCATTTTTCCTGATTTAGGGGAGTCTCCAAAGCAGGAAAAGCCCGCGAAATGCCCGCGAAAGGGGGGTTCGGAAATATTGGCAGTCCTCAGATAGGGGGTGCTTTCAAAAAGAGGGAACGAGCATTATAAGCGTACCCTAAATAACATTGAGTGGGGGGGGGGCGGGCCCCTCCCTCGCTGCCTTTTGGACCCGCCCCTGCCCCACCCGCGCGCTCTAGAATCCCGCGGATTTCCGCGGGTCCAGCTAGTAGGAACTATATTTGTGTAATGTTTTGGCGTCTTAGGGCATCTGGGCTAAAGCCAGGGTAATATAAATACTTTATAGACCCCTTGAGCATTCGGCTTCTGGGAATGGATACGTGTGCGATTTTAGTGTAGCTATATGTATACTCCCTTCACACAAGACGTTATTTCGATCGCGCAATACATGAAAAACTGCGCCATCAAGTCTGTTTAAAAAGATATTGGCACACTATTTAATCGCATTGTGAATTTCAAGTTAGAAATATATGCATTTTTCTTTCCAAGTTTGATATTGTGTCCCCCACCCTTGATTTGTATAATTTTATATATATATATATATATATATATATATACATATATATATATATATATATATTTTTTTTTTTTTTTTTTTGGGGGGGGGGGGGGGGGGGGGATGTCCCCCTGTCCACCCCATACTTGACGCCCATGCATTACAAAAGTGTTACATCTTATTTTGACTGGGGTGTATTCACCAATGTGCAGAGTCGGCATTTGGATTTAAAGGAAAAGGCACACCCACCCAAAAGTGTCACCATCAGTGCATTGGTTTAACCACCACAGACAGGGTCGGATCTACGATGGGTGGGGGGGGGGGGGAGGGGTTTAACCCCCCCCCCCCTTGGGCTGCCAAGTGAAATTGTCAGACCCACACAGTATTAGTAGATGTGAGTAGATGCCAGGAAAACATCACTTACGGGGGATCAAAATAGAATAAGAAAACAAAATCGCTTCGCGGCTCGTGGACGATGCTCTGCATCGTCATTGGGTCACCTCCCCTTGGCAAAAGCTAGATCCACCCCTTACAGATGAGGTTTAAACACACTGTATTTCAGCCCTTTCGCCATTTTAAGGACGGGAGTTTGTTCAAGTTAGCAACAGAAATATCTTTCTTTTAATGCCACAGTGCTATAATAACGTCTCTGAAATAATGCCTATGAAACTGTAGTGAATCAACCCTAGAAGAACTTTACATTTGTAAATTTTATTGTCTTGTCTTGTATTAATTGAAGTCTGGCCCTTTATTCAATTGTCACCCATTTCTATAGTGACACCTGTAACATTGTTAGAGTGCCACACGTACTTTCTATTTGCATTATCTCTATGATTTTGACTCAGACTACTGAAGGGTTGTTCAAGAGAGTGAATTTCAATTTGGGTTTTTTCATTACTTAAACCGTTTACTGAATTAATGATTTTCCAATATGCCCGTGGCTGATTGCTTTTAAGATTTCTTAATTTACTGTGGATTTTTATATCAAAGTTGTTTTGAGTTGAACCAATAGCTTTTTTTAAATACATTTTCTTATATTTGGGCAATACTACCAAATTTGTCAATCTTCCTAAGACTTTTTAGATGAAATACTGAGCCCTTAACCGAGCGCAATTTGCATCAAACCATTGTTTTCCATTTCGACCAGATTTACAAGGCTTCCACTTACACGGTTTATGATTTCCATGGGTTTTTACCATTCCGCTTTTGGGGCCGCCGCAAGGTGAATATTGTTTAATAAACAAACTACGTAATATCGATTGATTCCCGATCAACCTGAATGTCGTGACCCTCCAGATGATCAACAGCATAATGTATATTTTCAACTAGACTTTGATCGATGTTATCAATAAAATCTTTAGAAGAATTTACACGCCTTTTAATTTTCGTTGTTGATCTCGAATTTTCTTATACCTTTTTTCACTTTTACGTTTTTCATACCTGCTTTCGATATTTCATCTTAATACAATGGGATTATGTTTATCAGACATAAAGGGGATCACATCAAACGCACAATATTATTATTGAGAACATGAAATCATTCGATCGATGCGGCACAATAATCAAATTGTATTTGTGTTAGCACATGTAAAATCCCCTTGTTTATCCACGCCTACTCGACCATTTGCAATGATCAGTTTAAAATGTCTACAATTTTTTTTAAATATCTTGCCGTGGTTATTAATTACAGGATCGCTGTTACATCTTCTCAAAACTCATGTTAGAAGTCTGAAAATCCACAGTATCGATATAATCGTTATCAGAATCATTCGCGCAATCCTCATTTTCAGAATAACCAGAGATTTTATTTTCAATACCTGTTCTTGCATTAAAATCTCCTAAAATTCTAAATAGCATATTATGTGAACTTTTTAACATGAGAAAATAAGAACAATGTCATCAAACATAGACTCGTTGAAATATTTAGAATTTTCAGGGTAAATGTAAATAGCACCAAGTATAAAGGCAAATCCAAATGCCTTTTCGCTGATCTTTAACCAAAATACTGGTTCGGATTTAACCTGTTTAATAATTGACACAAAATTGAACATTTCTTTTCGTAGTAGAACACCAAGTCCATGAACGCCACCTAATTAGAAGTTGCTTTGACTTGGTTTGTCTTTAAACAGGTATTTGAAGCCATCTGGTAAAATAGATTCATGAATATTTTCAGCTTTAGTTTCATTTAAACTTACAATATTATCATTAATGTACTGTTCTAATATTCTATCATTTGATTTTATTCTTAAAGGTAATGCAAAGTTTTGGCCAATTTCGAAATTGGATTGATAGTAATTCTTTACAATTTAGATATATTTGGATGCCCCTGTAGGTGTGTTATAAGCACTTGAATATTTAGCCCCTTAAACACTTCTACTTTCGAGAAATTGAATAATCAAAAAAATTAACGGTGCTCCCGGTAAATTTATAATATTTCCAATAGCGCCTCAGGCCATTCCATGGTACATGCGACCATGAAAATATCAGACTATGCAGTTCTGATATATAATTTCCAAACGGGAATAGCAAATTGGTCGATCGTAGTCAAGAAACATTGTTTTAGAGCTAAAGTAATATCAGTCTTGAGAGGGCGCTATACAGCATAAAGAGTTTATTATCTACAATTTCATCACTTTAGGCTCAACTTAAACCGCAACATTGATCATTGAGTATTTTAAAATCGCTTATGCTTCCAAATTCATGACCCCATACAAAAACTTTATAATACCTTTAATCCGCAATATAAGATGCGCTCAAGGTAAGGAACGCTTAATTTGGCACCTTGGTAGAAAAAAGATCAAGTGTCTAATGGGAAATTTGTGAAAATACTAGTTGTAATTAATTGGTCAAAAATTGTTTGTTTTTTCATTTTTTTTCTTCATATGGTTTTATGTTTAGAGAGATACTTAATCGATCTCATGAAAAAAGATCGGACAATTTTAAGTCGTTTTCGCTGTGGCAATCATTTTACCTGCCGATTGTAGCTGGTTGATATTCAAATACTCCCATGAAAATGAGGTTATGAACGCTTTGCAATTTGCAATCACTTTGGGACGAGTTTCATTACTTGTTTGAATGCCCTGCCCAGGCGCGGATCCAGGATTTCTTGGGGGAGGGGGCCCAATTTTTTTTTCTTTGCTCCCGAAAATTTGAAAATCGCGCCGGCCGAAAATTCGCTCAGTGGGGGGGGGGGGGGGGGGCAGTGAGCACAATTTTAAAATTTGCACCCCCCCTTGAGCGCCCATCCCCAAAATGGTTAAAATCACGTGTTTTTACACTTTTTTCCCCCAGGGGGGGGGGGGGGGCGGGACGGGCCCCCCGGCCCCCCTGGATCCGCCACTGGCCCTGCCTTTCGTTCAGACAGAAAATTGAAAGACCAAATACACTGAAAATGGGTCAGCTTTTTAAGTCCTGGCCATGTGTACAAACACGTTTAGACTTAGTAAAATGCTGTTTACAAATGATACTTTGGTCTCATTAATTTAATTATGTGCACAAAACATGTTATGAGTTCAATATTATTAAACTTTGTGTTTCTCTTTTTTGTGTTTTATCAAATTATTAAATTGATATCAAGGATATTTTCAGTAATTCTATAAATTCAGATATCCGTTAATTGGACAGGTGCCAGTAACTTTCTTTTTTTTTCTTCAATTGCTTCCATCAATTTTGTCATTAACTATTGTTGTTATTATTATTATCGTTCAAAAAATATTAGTAGTAGTATTATCATTATAATTAAATAAAATATTTTTATTACTATCATTATAATTATTATCATTATCATCATTATTTTTCTCACTATTGCCGATAGTGTTATTTTTATTGAAAGGGATAGTTGAGTTCTTGTTTCAGACCGCTAATACTTTCAAAGCTCATGGTTATTGCTCTTATTCTTATTTATGTCATTTCTAGTGCTCTGTTAGGACCTAACATTGCTAGGAAGATTATTATAGACCCCAAAATGTGTGGAAATTAGCCAATACGATCATACCAATTCAGCTCCACTTATAAAATTAAAAAACGGTGACCGTTAATCAATCAATAAATTAGTTAATAATAATAAAATTTGGGCCGGCTGGCTGTGCGTATTATAACCAACATGAAAAAGCCAACAAAAAGCCAACATCGGCATTGGCTGTGGAATTAATGTAGGCTACAAGGCTCTATCTCGTTTTTTCAACTGCTGGGTCAAATTATCATTTTGTGGGGCTCCCCACGTATTAGAAATCGTTATATTTATGGATATTTCAGCCGTCTCTGAACCGATTTTGATCAAACAAAGATGATTTTGTCATTTAATGTGTATGTTCTTTCAAATTTAACACTCAGTTTTTCATTATCTCACAAAAATTATTGTGTGTAGCGCCCTCTGCAACAAAACTCAACTATTAATTCGATTTGAATTGTATATTGTACAATGTTAAATTGACAAATTCAAACTGATTGTAAACGTCCCCAATACCCCAATGTGGGCGACATGAGAATAAATTGTCATTGTCATTGTCATTGCTCTAATCTTAAACCTGGCCATGGGTTATGTAAATGTGAATTCGGCCTATTGGGTCAAACACAAAATGTGGAATGTTGTCTCGAAAGGGTTTACTCACCAACTTTGACGGTCAGGAGATACGAGTAGGGGCAGCATACACCGCCCTTATTACAGGCCTCGCATTCAATATCGCATTCGCCGAGGCCGACCTCCAGTTCTTTTCCTACAGTGTAGGGACCACAGTTGAGCGAATCGACCTCTCCAGATTTTGTTTCCCATTCTGTTAGCGTGACAGACATGGACGTCTTGTCGGAAGGCATGTAGCGAACCACGTCCTCATGGTAAATGACGGGACATGCTGCGTAAAATAAAACATGAAATCTGGTTACCTTTTGGCGGACTCTTTGTTTTTTTTTTTTTTTTTTTTAGTAAGATCTCGAAATCAATGTCTTTCTTCCAGGAAGAGGGGTCATAATAGTGGATACGTCAGGGAATGTGTTCGACCCCGCGCTTCGACACGAACGTCCTTTGGCAAGACATTAGTCTACATTTGCCGTTCTTCACCCATGTGTTAGGGAATGGGTACCTAATAGGAACTATTATATTTGTAATGTTTTTGGCGTCTTAGGGCATCTGTTCTAAAGCCAGGGTAATAATAATACTTTGTATGCCCCTTGAGCATTCGGCTTCTGGGAATGGATACGTGTGCGATTTGAGTGTAGCTATATACTATACTCCCTTCACACAAGACGTTATTTCGATCGCGCAATACATGAAAAACTGCGCCATCAAGTCTATTTAAAAAGATATTAGCACAATATTTAATCGCATTGTGAATTTCAAGTTTGAAATATATGCATTTTTCTTTCCAAGTTAGTCAAACTGTTTTTTTAAATAATATATTTGTTTTTGCCGTATCGAAATTAACCTTATTTGCAGCATTTCCTCAAATTTAGTCCAAGTAATCAGCCGCAAGCATATCAGTTACTCCTTTACACAGGGTGTGCATGGAGCGTGGCAAATGTTGAAAAAAGGTCTTGCCGTAAGCCTAGTTATGCCAGGTTGGTATTCAAACCCTAATTTGTGGAGGTGCTGCACTGTAAAAAAAAAATTGTTCATTGGTAATTTTTACGTATTTTTTCCATGTAGAATTTACTTGAAAACATTAGTTTTGCCACTTACGCACTAAATTTAAGTCTTGCTAACTCAAACTTTCAATTTAGTAGAACATACGTGGAATATTTAAGTAAAAATCAAATACATAAGAACTTTAAGTAATTTCAGCTTGTATTAATTTAGTAATTTTAACTCAAAATCAGAAATTATAGGCCTACGTATTACTCAATCAATTTATGTTGATTATTCTTATCTTTTTAAAGTAAGGACCGATGCAGTGCGTAATAGAAATATTTACATAATTTATGAATATTCATTAAGACCAAATTAAACTCTTTTTTAAATAAAACAATTCTTTTTTGTGGTTGCATGAAAATTTAAGGACTTTAAAACATTTACTAATTCATTTAACATGGCTAAGCAAAGACAAGACAATTTTTAATTCTTACCCAGTTCAAAACAAATCAAAACTTGATATTTCAGGAAATTGTCAACCAATTTTCCTTTTAAGATGCTACGATCAAGTATATATAAAATTTGGAGCCTTTCAATATGTGTCGAATTGAAGCGTATGTGTTAGTGATTAGTGATTAATCTTAAATAGAAGTAGTGAATGATTAGTGGATGTTACTTGTTAGATTAGATGGGTACCAAATCGGGCAATATGTAATCCTATCATAGCTTTTTTTTTTAATTATCTAACATGATTACAATACTTCAATTATTTACGTTAATGTAACTCGATTTAACTGAGTAAAAATTTATTCAGCAAAATAAGTAAATTCTACTTAAGATGCCGTAGGTAATATTTACTTAATAAAAATAAGGCAATTCCTTTCCTCAATTTTATTGAGTTATTTCGACTATTATTTGTTTACAGTGTGTGGTCCAGTGGATACGTGGCAGGAGTGTGAAGGGCAATGTACGTATCAAAAATTGAAAAATTTGAATTGAAAGATAATACTTATTGAGAACTTCCTTCAAAACGATCATTAGTAATTGTTGAATCGATTTTAGAAATCGCAATCATTTTAGTAGATATTCTGATTTTGTTACCCCTGTACCAAATGGTCGTATGTTTTGACCTGCGCAAAGATTTAATCAGTTTAATTTTGGCCATTACAAGAAGTAGGTTATTGATATATAGACAAATGTTCATGTACACTATACAGTTCATTTTATGTATATGTAATTACCAAAGAAATAAAGAAGTCGGTCAGTCACTCAATAGTGTTTGACAATAAAGTCCAGAAAGTAAACGGGTTTCCTTGCATATTTTGAATACCAGATCACCGCTAATGTTTACATTTCACAGATAGGACAAACGTGACGTATAATTCATAATTCCTGCAAAGTTCTGCAGAATTTGACGATGGCTGCAAAAGGGATACAGTACCTTTAAAATTCCTATCGCAGCAGCTAATGTCCTCTGGCAATACATTAATCTACATTTACCACACTCCAACCAGTAAAAAAGGTAAAGTTTACCTCGCAGGAACTAATCATTAAATACACTGTATATATACAAAATAGTAATTATAATGCAAACTAAGATTAATATTTAAAACATTGAAGCCGAATTCAAACACCTTCGTTGAACATAAATCAAAATACAAACGTATTAACAACAATAAAACTCAGAAAAAAAATATTGTCTTTGATTCACACTGAGACTCTTCCATACTGAGGTCTATATCCCATGTATTCAAAGATTCAAATTGCAGTATTATTTAATAATCTAATTTTATTATGAAATTAACAATTAATCCGGAATATTGTTTCAAAAGAAGAAAAAAAAAAGATATTTACACAATTGAATCATCCTATGTTGATTCCATCGCACAGGCATTTCCTACCAATTTAAGACAGGAAATAATGTTCTTATCACCTATAATTGATTTTTTGGATGTGTATCAAGTTTCATTTTAGGCATTCTATTCTGTACTTTTGATAGTTTATCAAGTATTCCTCAAGAGATGACCATGCCCCATTGCAATAATCCAAGAGTATTGGGCAGGCTTAGGGAACAACGTAACAATATTCAATAAGCTCATTTGGTAACACAGGTTTAACAGATCGTCTCAAGAACCCGATTCGTTACATGGTTAAGAGACCTTTTTATCAAGCATTAGTCAGGGGCGTAGACAACGGGGGGGGGGGGGGGTGAAGGGGGGAATGAGGGGGATGCATCCCCCCACCTCACAAGGTGGGGGGGGGGGGGTGGCATGTACAATCATCCCCCCCCCCAGGTTTTGGGGAATGATATTTGCTTACTTAATAAGTCATAATGATGATAATAATAGTAATAATAATAATGATAACAATTATAATATTAATAATAATAATAATTATGATGATGATAATAATAATCCTCATCATTATTGTAATTGTGTTTATTGTTATTAGCCGCATTCACACGATGAAAGCCAATTCAGACGGTAAAAAAAAGAAAATCTTACAAGTATTTTGTGGTTATCTTGTGGTTAGGGGGTTTAAACCCCCCTTGGGCGGCCCAAAAAACAAACAAAAAAAAAAGGGAGAAAAAAGGGGAAAAAAAGAAAAAAAGAAAGAAAAAAGAACGCACGCTGGAGAGAAACCCAGTCAAGTGCAAATATTGTGAGAAGATATTCAACTCATCTGGTAACTTAACCAAACACATGATAACTCTGGATATAACTGTGTATTTAACTGTTACTTGATTTAAAAAGACGTTATCATGCACTGCTTTTTATGGTCTCTATTGTGTTAATAGATGCCAGGAAAACATCACTTACGGGGTTCAAATAAACACCAAAAAAAAAGTCGGCTCGCCGCTTCGCGGCTCGTTATTTTGGTCACCCCCCCTTAGCAAAAAGCTAGATCCGCCCCTGAGTCATCCCCCCAGGTGTACGAACCTGTCTACGCCACTGAGCATTACGCCAACGTATTTTAATATCTAAACTCTTTCAATCTGATTATCATAGAGAATTTATTATACATCACAAAATGTTCTGTGACGTATACCTAATAACATACTAAATCTGGCCTTCTTCGATTTAAGTGTCAGCTTCAATTTTGAAGAAAAATCTTCTGCCATTTGTAGTCCGCTTTGCATATAATTTTGTAAATCATGTGCAATTTGCCCCTTGTGATCCACAAGACCGCTGACTTGGTCAATAAATTACAGATATCACTCCGCACAACGCATGCACAACGCATTCACAAACATCCACGCACGCACACGCACCCACACACATCAAATTAGCAGAGAAAATCACGACATCCTCTCATTTAACATAATGATACAAAATTATTAGGCGCGGAATCTCCCTATTAGCCTATACTTTAACATATCATATACAAAACTTCGTTTTCTGCTGAATAAACACACAACATTTGTCATACAATATTGTTTATAATTACTCAATATCATGGTACTTACGAAGAATAAGATTTGCGTTCGTGCCCACGAACAGGGCTACCAACATCAGCCCAATCACACGCCACATGCTGGCTTTGGTCCTGAACTTCTGCGTAGAACTTGTAGAATAAAATCGTCTTCGTTTTGCGGCTGGTCTCGTCCAATAGTTAGGATAGAAGTGATGACTGGGCCTTAAGCAGTATACAATATCAAGGGATCCGAGGAGCAGAGAGAACGCAAAGGGTGTAACCACTCTCTTTCCATGCAGTTGGACAGGTGCAGCCAATAGCAGTAAGTATACTAGGAAAGGGCGTAACACTTACACCATAATTTCTAGCTATATCGAAAAAGCACGCACGAAATAGACAAAGGTGTTGCAAAATTGTGAATATTTGACAGCTTTATCCAATAAAAACAAGCATTACAATCAACTCCATATTTGGTAGTGCTTTGAGTGATGTTATAGCGCCAGAAAGAGTGCTTCAGAAATCTGTATCGGTTTTATTTTGATTATTACCATCCGTAAGAGGCAATGATAAAAATAAAACACTTTCATGTACATATTTTCAGCTTTGTCCAATAAAAGCATGCATGACGTACGAAAGGGCGCTACCTTCATTTGCATATTTAATTTAGTCTAGTACAGCCAGTATATTTTAGGTAGTAATGACATCTTTGATTGTATTTACATAATGTAAAATGATGCAAGAGGGGCTTAGGGAGTTTGGAGTCTCTCTTTTCCATCTCCTCTTCGCCCTGGGTTGCGCTCATTCTTGGCTCACTCCCCATATACCAACACCACGCATGAAGGGATGATATGGGGACTGTGTCTTTTCATCCATTCCTCAGTCTGTGTAGGACTCAATCCCTTTCTGTCTTCGGGAGACTTCAATCTAGAACATGTCAAATAATGCCTCAAAACATATCTATTTCGGCAAGTGTGAAAAATACTCTTTTCATTGGAGGGGCCTGTGCTTTTGAACGTTCTTTAATCAGAAATATGTCGCCATATAAACGGTGTAAATTATCAATACCATCATCATCATCATCATCATCATATCTTCATCAACATCATCCCCCCCCCCTCTTTAAAATGTTCTTCTCTTTTCATTTTCGCCATGATACGCATACCAGAAAATAAAATAACGAACATAACCGGATAGCACTAAATTAATATTTAAACAAACCGGCGAGAATTCTACCTTATAACATTTTTAAAAACTAAAATGTTACCGATTGAGCTAACTATTGATTAATAATCTTTATCATGTTATTTCTCACCATATCTATATACATCTTATAATTATATTTGATATCAAAGCATGGATATTCAATATGATATCATATCATAATCTACCCATATCATATATTATCATATAGTAATCATATTGTTTTCATAATCATACCTTGTCACATCATTACAATATCGTATCTTTTTATTATGATATCATAATAATTATTATATCATATTCATATCATATCTTTTCATATAAAACATTATCATAGCATTCTTGCATCACATGATATCGTATCGTATAATAGATATTTTGTAATTGATTTCTTCAATCGTTAAGAGTTTATTTTTACTGTACAAGTGTTGTCGTATTTATATCTCGCATTTATAATTTGGAAAGATGAATATAAATGTATTTATTCCTGTTATATTCTGGCCCGTCTCCTTGGTCCAGTGGTCAAGACATTGGCCGGCGGAGTCATTTTTCCACATTCACAATTAATTCCGAAAAGTGATGACAGCAACTAAAAGTATATAGGAAATCAATGCATATGTATTTCCCTGGCGTTGGATTTCTGTTTCGTCTTCGATATTCTTTCTTTCTTTCAAAATATTCTTTCAACCTGAAATTCCTGCAAAATTCAAAACCATCTTATTTTATGAAATCGCAAGGATTTGTATTTCAATTTGTTTTAATCAGCATTAATATGCTCTCCTAAAGTAGGTTGGATAGAAATTGTATAATGAAAAAATATGCATCAGACAAACAATTATATTGTCTCGAACAATCTTGACACTGCTGTGGCGTGGGAAAGTGGTGTACCCTATTGTTCAGTGGAAAAACAAATCCTGATCTATAATTTCTTCCGTCAAATTATTGACGTTTGCATTCAGAGCGAGCAAGGCACGTGTCTCTTTCGATAAGAAGCCTTTTGATTATGAAGGACAGTGCGATCGTAAACAGACAGTAAGGTGGCAATTTAATTGTTTAGTAATACAAACGAACAATCTAACAACCAACAGATGGAGCGTTCTCTGTGATACAAATATTGTTGTATTAGAAATAAATTCTGTGTGTGTAGGAGGCAACTCTCTCGCTCCCTCACTGTACCTACTTCTCCTTCTACGACGATACTCAGCAGGATCCATAAGTCAGGATGTAAAGTGCTGACCAGTGTACTGTACCAGTGTACTGTACCAGTGGCGGATGTGTATTTAGAAGATAGTGGCAATTAACAAAAAAGTTATTAACTAATTTCATATAGCCTTTCATTTTTTTTCAAAGTGAATGCAGAAAAATCGGAGAAACATGCCCGTCTTTTAAAAATAGAAAAAATATACCACATAATAAGTATTTAGATATAGGCCTATAACTATATATTTCTAAATGCTTCGGAGTAGAGAACACAGTAGATAATAGCAAAACTGATATCGGCGAACTGGTTGATCGATTGTGACCGTGTTTAACTCTCCCATTTCTAGGACATGAAATTATTAAAATACATCTCTTCATTAATCTTTTATCGGATTGTTCTCAATTGTGTACACAAATAATTGATACGAGCAATACCTGCATGCCTTCAACAAAAACATTAAGAAATACCATGTTTATGTCTGGAGCAAGTCTCAAGCAAATGCATGGGGGAGAGGTCCATCATTAAATATGCTGATCTTATGTTGTATCATTATTTAGCTAGGTTGTTTTTCAATTCAATGGTTACCGCCACAGAAAACCAACAAATACAATTTACGAAGCGTTAATAAGTATCAGGGATTTTCATGTAAAACTAAGCGATTACAGAACAGTGCTCTTCCCAATCTCACGCTTATATTATACTTTCACTGTGCAAATACAAGCTTATGATTGCCTTAACAAATTACTGAGCAATATTATGTTATTTTTAACAGTAAGGCACGATCAATCAATCACTTTCAATTCCCTATATATTTTACTACGTATCAAATTTTAAATTATGCTTGTACACATCATATTTAATACCATTTTTCCTGATCTCATGTTGTCATTTCATACTTGCATCGTATTGTATACATGCACTGTGAAAGCATGTACAATTCAGTCTATGACTACGATTCATGTCTTCAATAAACCTTGATTGAAGTGAATTGAATTGATGTTTCCCCACAAAATCATCCTTTGCAATTGTAATTATCTTCTAAAATGTACTGTATACTGAAAGCCAGGGAATTGGTCGATTCCAACCCTAAAACGTGTAAAGATGAGCACGCCTCATAATATGCGCTATGTAAAATAGTATATCTGTGCGTCCCTCAGAAAATAGTGCTATTCCTAGCCACCTCGATCAATATAGACTATAGAGCCTCTCGGTGCATGGTATATTGGTTTATTATTGTATTATTATTAAAATGTCTACATCTGACGAAATAATTAGTGACCTGCCAGTGTCACAAAATTAATGAGGTATCTAAATATGCATATTTAGATACCTTATTTGTAAAACTGGCAGGTCACTAATTGGCGAGGGGTCCAGGGGCAGAGCCCCCGGAAGCTCAGGGGTTTTAGGTATTTATTTACGGTCAGATGAGCATTCAGCCCCCCCCCCCCTAGAGCCCCCGGAAGCTCAGGGGTTTTAGGTATTGAATTACGGTCAGATGAGCATTCAGGGCCCCCCTTAGATCCCCCTGGAAGCTCAAGGGGTTTAGGCCCATAATTATATTCTAATTACGGTCAGATGAGCATCCAGGGGGCAGCCTTATGACCCTCAGGCACGGTTCCAGGTGGGGCCGAGCGGGCCTTGGCTCCCCCTTCCCCCGCAAAAGAAAAGTGAGAGATAGAGAGAAAGAAGGAAAAAAGGGAAAGGGAAAAAGGGGAGAAAGAGAAAGAAAAAAGAGAAAGAAGAAGAGAAAAGGGGGAAAAGAAGGAGATCGGGGGGGGGGGGGAGGGGCGAAAGGCTCTTGCCTCCCCCCATCAAAACAAAATAAGAGAGAAGGAAGGAAAGGAAAAGAAAGCAGGAAACGAGATTATAAAGAGAAGGAAAATGAGAGGAGGAAGAAAAGAAAAGAACGGGGATATCAGTTGCAACTTTCCCGCCAACAAGTTGTAATCGGGGGGGGGGGGAGGCCCTTGAGGAAGAAGAAAAGAAAAGGTTGAAAAGAAGGGGAGATCAATTGCGATTAATCCTGCCAACAACATGTAGATCGGGGGGACCGAGAGGCCCTTGCCTCCCCCCCCCCCCCCAGCAAACCTAAAAGAGGGAGAAGGAAGTGAAGGGAAAGTGAAAGAGAAGGGAAAGGGAAAGGAAAAAAAAAGATAAAGTAAAAAGGTTCGGGAGATTAGTTGCGATTTTCCCCGCGAACAAGGTGTCAATCGGGGGGAGGGGGCAGTTGTCCCCCGCTAAATACCGGTGATTTACAAATGTTGCTGAAATTACATGATTTTCCACACATTTTCCTCACTTTTTAGTAAAATATACTAGTTTACGCGTTTGTTGGAAATTGACTTAATATTCCTAAATTTACAGTCGGGCAAGAAATATGCTTATTTAGTGGCCTATGCCCGCGGTACGGCGGGGTTCGGGGGCCTCGAGCATCAAAATATGTTCATCTGATCGTAATTAAATGCCTAAAACCCCTGAAATTCCGGTGGCTCTGCCCCCTGGACCCCACCTAGGGCCTTAAGGCGGACCTCTGGATGCTCATCTTACCGTAATTTATTGCCTAAAACCCCTGAGCTTCTGGGGGCTCTGCTCCCTGGATTCCACCTAGGGCCCTAAAGCGGGGCCCTAGACGCTCATCTGACGGTAATTTAATGCAAAAAAAAACAAAACCCTGAGCTTCTGGGGGCTCAGCCCTCTGGACGCCACGCCAATTAGTGACCTGCCAGTGTCATGAATAAGATATCAAAATATGCTCATTTGACCATAATATGCCCATACCCCCTGAGCTTTCTGTGGCTCCGCCCCGAGATCGACCCCACACTCATTTACGCTACGCTTCACCTGATTGTAAATACTTTAGCCTCACCCCACCCACTTTGAAAAACGTTTAGTGGGGCCTGCATATAAGAGGGGGGGGGGGGTGCGGATTTTTTTAAAGTCTTCCCTCCCCAAACTTTTTTGCTCATAACGCCAATGTTGGTCACCATTACGTACCAATATTTGACTAGCATGATTTTAAAAAATCATGGATCCGCACCTGGGTGGGGTCCAGGGGGCAGAGTTCCGTAAGCTCAGGGGTTTGTGGCATTTAATTACGGTCAGATGAGCATATTTTGATACCTCATTTTGTGACATTGGCAGGTCACTTTTTTTTCTTCTCTCTCCTCTTTCTTTTTCTCTGTAACATACTTTTTCAAAAATTGAGGTGGGCTTGAGCCCCCGAGCCCAGCCGTTCCGCAGGCCCTGACAATAAGGCTTCTAAATAAGCTATTCCTAGCCACCTCGATCAATATAGACTATACACTCTTATTTCCACGGAGTCAAATTTCACTCTAAATGGCGTCAGCTGGGAGTCAACTCTATTCCTAGTTAAAGTGACACGGATTCCGAATCAATTTGACTCGGATTGTGTGGCATCAGCTGAGAATTGACTCAATTCAGAGTCAAGATGACTCCTTTTCCGTGTCAGTTTAACTAGGAATAGAGTTGACTCCCAGCTGACGCCATTCAGAGTGAAATTTGACTCCGTGGAAATAAGAGTGTAGAGCCTCTCGGTGCATGGTAATATTGGTTTATTATTGTATTATTATTAAAATGTCTACATCTGACGAAATAATTAGTGACCTGCCAGTGTCACAAAATTAATAAGGTATCTAAATATGCATATTTAGATACCTTATTTGTAAAACTGGCAGGTCACTAATTGGCGAGGGGTCCAGGGGCAGAGCCCCCGGAAGCTCAGGGGTTTTAGGTATTTATTTACGGTCAGATGAGCATTCAGCCCCCCCCCCCCCCTAGAGCCCCCGGAAGCTCAGGGGTTTTAGGTATTGAATTACGGTCAGATGAGCATTCAGGGCCCCCCTTAGATCCCCCTGGAAGCTCAAGGGGTTTAGGCCCATAATTATATTCTAATTACGTTCAGATGAGCATCCAGGGGGCAGCCTTATGACCCTCAGGCACGGTTCCAGGTGGGGCCGAGCGGGCCTTGGCTCCCCCTTCCCCCGCAAAAGAAAAGTGAGAGATAGAGAGAAAGAAGGAAAAAGGGGAAAGGGAAAAAGGAGAGAAAGAGAAAGAAAAAAGAGAAAGAAGAAGAGAAAAGGGGGAAAAGAAGGAGATCGGGGGGGGGGGGGGCGAAAGGCTCTTGCCTCCCCCCATCAAAACAAAATAAGAGAGAAGGAAGGAAAGGAAAAGAAAGCAGGAAACGAGATTATAAAGAGAAGGAAAATGAGAGGAGGAAGAAAAGAAAAGAACGGGGATATCAGTTGCAACTTTCCCGCCAACAAGTTGTAATCGGGGGGGGGGGGGGGGGGAGGCCCTTGAGGAAGAAGAAAAGAAAAGGTTGAAAAGAAGGGGAGATCAATTGCGATTAATCCTGCCAACAACATGTAGATCGGGGGGGGGGACCGAAAGGCCCTTGCCTCCCCCCCCCAGCAAACCTAAAAGAGGGAGAAGGAAGTGAAGGGAAAGTGAAAGAGAAGGGAAAGGGAAAGGAAAAAAAAAGATAAAGTAAAAAGGTACGGGAGATTAGTTGCGATTTTCCCCGCGAACAAGGTGTCAATCGGGGGGGGGGGGGGGGCAGTTGTCCCCCGCTAAATACCGGTGATTTACAAATGTTGCTGAAATTACATGATTTTCCACACATTTTCCTCACTTTTTAGTAAAATATACTAGTTTATGCGTTTGTTGGAAATTGACTTAATATTCCTAAATTTACAGTCGGGCAAGAATATGCTTATTTAGTGGCCTATGCCCGCGGTACGGCGGGGTTCGGGGGCCTCGAGCATCAAAATATGCTCATCTGATCGTAATTAAATGCCTAAAACCCCTGAAATTCCGGTGGCTCTGCCCCCTGGACCCCACCTAGGGCCTTAAGGCGGACCTCTGGATGCTCATCTTACCGTAATTTATTGCCTAAAACCCCTGAGCTTCTGGGGGCTCTGCTCCCTGGATTCCACCTAGGGCCCTAAAGCGGGGCCCTAGACGCTCATCTGACGGTAATTTAATGCAAAAAAAACAAAACCCTGAGCTTCTGGGGGCTCAGCCCTCTGGACGCCACGCCAATTAGTGACCTGCCAGTGTCATGAATAAGATATCAAAATATGCTCATTTGACCATAATATGCCCATACCCCCTGAGCTTTCTGTGGCTCCGCCCCGAGATCGACCCCACACTCATTTACGCTACGCTTCACCTGATTGTAAATACTTTAGCCTCACCCCACCCACTTTGAAAAACGTTTAGTGGGGCCTGCATATAAGAGGGGGGGGGGGGGGGGGGGTGCGGATTTTTTTAAAGTCTTCCCTCCCCAAACTTTTTTGCTCATAACGCCAATGTTGGTCACCATTACGTACCAATATTTGACTCGCATGATTTTAAAAAATCATGGATCCGCACCTGGGTGGGGTCCAGGGGGCAGAGTTCCGTAAGCTCAGGGGTTTGAGGCATTTAATTACGGTCAGATGAGCATATTTTGATACCTCATTTTGTGACATTGGCAGGTCACTTTTTTTTCTTCTCTCTCCTCTTTCTTTTTCTCTGTAACATACTTTTTCAAAAATTGAGGTGGGCTTGAGCCCCCGAGCCCAGCCGTTCCGCAGGCCCTGACAATAAGGCTTCTAAATAAGCATATTTTTCGCCCGACTGTACATTTGGGAATTTCTAGTAAGTTTTCCAATAAACGCATAAATGAATTACACAAATAATTGAGAAAAAATATGAGAAAATCATGTCATTTCAGCAACATATGTAAATCACTGGTATCGAATTAGAAATACCCCCCCCCCCCACCCCCCCCCCCCCCCCCCCCATCTTCACTCCTTTACAGCTTTTCTTCTTTTTTTAGGAGGGGCGAGGGGCGTTTTTTTTTTTTGGGGGGGGGGGGGGGCAAAATGCGTTTTGCCCCCCTCCCACTTCCGGCGCCTATGATGATTAAACTTAAGAACGACACTAGGAGTCAATAGTCAAATTTGACCGAACGCCCAGAATATAACAAACAAGAACAACAATATTCAAGTGTACGCGTCATCAAAAATCTTTTTGTAATAGAATTTCTCAATTTTTTCTTCATTTTTCGAAAAAGCATCAAAAATAAAGTCTTAATGTAGAAAACCAATTGAATATGTTAAGTATTGGCTGAGATATGACCATCTGAATAAATAGATTTCCAATGGAGTTTATTTTCCTCTGCTCATTAGGAGTATAGAGCACTGAATAACACTGAACCCATAACACTGAGCTCTTATCACTGACCTCTAGAGGTCAGTGGCTCTTATATAGGAAATCTATTTATTCAGATGGTCATAGATTATCGACATTTGAACTTTATTTTTCATGCTCTTTCAGAAAATGAAGAGAAAAAAAAAGGGAAGTTCTAAAAATAGATTGTTATGATGTCACAGCTTCGGTAGGCCTACTTGAGTAAAGAGTTATAATGCAATATAAATTAAATGCATGCACTCTCAGTATTGACATTTTCTAGCTCTGACATTGTAAACAATGCAAGTCACGTGGTAGATCGTGATAACTGGTAGAAATTACTCCTTACTACTCGACCGATCCTCAGATCAGACGTACTAGATAGTACTAGAGTCTTTTGTTGAACAGGAGCCGAATTCTGATTGAGCAGTCTACCTGGAGTTCAGATCCTGTTAAATAAGAGTAAGTAGATAATCATGAACCGATAATCATACAGGCCAGGCAAGAAAAGGACAAGGCAGGAACAGGAGCCCGGTATAGGGTGTCTGATCGCGCACCTGGTTTGTTTTGTGTGCTAAAACCCTTTCCATAGACATGATAGACATACGGTACGGTAGTACTTAGTAGACATTGCACACATCCTGCATCCCTATGCAGTGCATGTGCATTGCGCGACCATGGAATATTGGTTAACGTTTTTAAAAATAAATTGAGATTCAAACCATCATTTGTTGTGATCCTGAAGGTGATACTCAATAAATGTAAGTCTACTGTCAAATTTACAGATCAGCCCAATCGGTCCTGTTGTGTGCAGTCTAGACCACTTGACTTAAAGGTAATACAAAGTTTTGGGAAATTTTGAAAATTGGATGGATAGTGAATCTTTACAATTTTGATATATTTGGATGCCCCTGTGGATTTATTATAAGCACTGAAAAAATTAATCCCTAAAACACTTCCGTTTTCGAGAAAAATTTAATTTAAAAATTTACCGGTGCTCCCGGTAAATGTTGATAAATTTCAAATAGCGCCTACGGCCGTACAATGGTAGCTGCGACCATGAAAATCTCAGAATATGTAGTTGTGATATATAATTTCCAAACGGGAATAGCTAATCGGTCGATTTTAGTCAAGAACCATTGTTTCATAGCTAAATTAATATATTGACCTTGAGAGGGAGCTATACAACATAAAGAGTTTATTATTTATAATTTCATAACTTTAGACTCGATTTCAACCGGGACAACGATCAATGAATATTGAAGGAACGCATATGCTTCCAATATGTTAATTTGAACCAAATTCATGACCCCATACCAAAACTTTGTAATACCTTTAAGGGGAAATCGCTAATATTTTGAATTCTTCCCTCTTTTATTTGGCAATTTACCCATCAAAAGAAACGAAATTTATTCCTCTAACAGGATTTTATAGTCACTTAAAATATAGAATGATGATTAGCAAAATACTTCCGAAAGAAGGCGGAGCAATTTTCTGCCCACAATTCGTTCGCGCCGAATAGAATTCGGTCACGCGATTTGTGCGTGGTATCTCCGTTACCAAGGAGCGAAGCGTATTTGCGCTCTATTTTCACACAATTTTGCGCGATGAAGCACTGAATGTCAATGCGTTGACCGAATACTGGACGAGCGGTACCGCATGGCAAGGGTATCGTATAAATACCTCTTGCACATCGGCAAGTGCGTCTTTTGCAAATTCGCTGCGATGGAGTGAACACGGAAGAGCTCCTCTTCACACACATACTAAATTCATTGCGACAGCACACGTGTCGCGTAGTTGTTTCGCAATAGACTTCTACATATGGCTATGCATGTTAGCGCATGTGCTAACAGAACGCAGAAGTGCAGAAAGTTGTGCGACACTGACCAATTTCGAGCTAAGTTGGAGATCTTTCCGGGGCCCTAAATCTGATTTAATTTTGAGAGTTAAGAAAAGTTGTTCAGCTGCCTGATTTGTGCAAGTTTCGCGGCTCATTAATTATTTTTTTAATTGTTGCAGCTGTTGAAACGGCTGTCTGACCGAATACTGGGAATGGACCGAATACTGGGCGCGCTACCCTATATCTGTGTATGGTGGTGTGACCAAAGTTCGTGCGTGACCAAAGTTCGCGTTCTCAAAAAATCGGTAAGATTTCGAAAATCTGATATCACCAATGGAAAGAGGATCATAAAATTACCCAGAAACTAAATTTTCTTTGGAATTGGGTGCAAAATTGTGAAAATATTGACAAAAGATACTTTGCCGTCCATTTGATAATAATTAGAATAATTAATTTGTGTAGAATATGAGGAAAAAATGGATCGAATATCACATTTTTGAACATGTTCTAAAATCTGCGCGAACTTTGGTCACCCCTTCATATAACCTGCCTCACACTCACAGCAGTATGCAGTGTTAGAGTAGGGAGGCCAATACCAAAATCTAACCTTGTAATTACTAATTTATTTATAATAAAACAAAGTTTAAAAGAAAGTATTTTCTTTAACTAAGACAACTCACCCATCTGCAGACTCCAGAAGTTCCATAAAATAGGAGATATCCAGCTCTTAAGTGGGCTCTTCCTTCTACAGTATGCCAGTCCGTAACTTCGTAAGACTAAGTAAGAGTAGGGTGTCTGGACGATTTTTCAATCTTCAATTTGGGATCGTTTTTCACCATTTAAAAAAAATATGTGAATAAAAAATGTAATGATAATAATATATTTCAAAACTTAAGTTCAATGGCAAAGTCAATACGTAATATTACGTCACACCACAGAGATTTTGACACGTCCTGCTTTAAACATGTGACGCCCTTCACACAACTGATGCACACACGGCATTGCAAACACATAAAATAGAAAAATCAACGAACATTTCAGAATAAATTTCCAGTTTGTACCTTAAAGGAGGGGGTTTTCGGCCACTTAAGACAAAATCCTATTTTTGGACTCTTTACTTCGTATTTATTATCATTTCTTGTTCAAATCATGAAGCAAATACTATTATTATTTAAACAAAAAAAGAATCCCAGAAAATAAATCATGAATTGCAATGACAATATTCATTTTCATGTTCACTGTTTCGGAGATAGTTTTCGGCCAAGCGAGGCAGTTTCCGGCCTAGCGAGACAGTTTTCGGCCCCATGTACAAAGTCAATAGGAAGCAAGCGCGCGCACCGTGCGTTCTCCTGCTGATCTACTGTATTTGCCGGCGTAAAGGCCGCAGTATTTTTGGAAGAGAAAATATCAAAAAGTCGGGGTGCGGCCTTTGCGAGTCAAAACCAGCACGAATTTGCACATATGGGACTACGAACGGTAACAATAACTATACCACTATGGTACAGGACATTTTCACACATCTTACCGACAATTTTATCTTCCATTGTTGACATGAAGACGAAAATAAACTTCCTAAAACAACATTTGCCGATAGATCTTGATCTTGATCCTGACCAATGCATTGCAAAAGTAAAGGAAGGGATTGTTTAACGGAGCTGCCGCGAAGCATTCATCCAAAGTCGCCATTTTGTTTTCCATTTCATGCAATTTCGCATTACACCGTAGATCTACATTGTGGTAGGGGTATATATCGGGGGGGGGGGGGGGGGGGGGGGGCTTGAAAAAGTCTTTAAGTGGGAAAATAACGACTTTTACCTGTAGTTGTCGAATCGACTTAGGGGCTAAGCGTATAGAGCCAGTAAGTAATAGTCTGATTTTTCAGACCATTGTAGAGAATGGTCATACGTTTTATGCTGCGCAATGATTCAATCAGTTTAATTTTGGCCATTACAAGAAGTAGGTTACCAGTTATTGATGTAGACAATACCCTTAACAGCTCTTAACAGCTCATTTTATGTTTTTTTTTATTACCAAAGAAGATAAAAAAATTGGTTAGTCACTCAATAGTGTCTGACAGTAAAGTCTAGCAAGTAAACGGGTTTCCTTGCATAATTTGAATATGAATATTAGGCCACTGCTAACGTTTAAATTTCACAGATACATGTAGGACATACATGCAGGCCTTAAATTTCAACATTTTTAGGGCAAGGCCACTTTTCTGTAGGGCACATTCCTATATTACAGCACCAATGGGAAGAATTGGAAAGGGCACAAAAAATCTCCAAGGCCAATGAGAGGGGCATTGAGGCCAATCAAAGGGGCATCCAAGGCCTGGCCTTGGATGGCCTTGGATTAATTTAAGCCCTGTACATGACATATTGATAATTCCTGCAAAGTTCTAGAGAATTTGATGTTGGCTGCAAAAGGAACATAGGCCTACCGGTAGTATCTTTAATAGAGTGGTGAAGTGTAACGTCATCAAAAAACTATTTTTATAATTTCTCAAGTTTTATTTCATTTTCCGAAAGAGCATAAAAAATAATGTCTTGTAATGGCCAAAATTAAACTGATTGAATCTTTGCGCAGCATAAATCGTACAACCATTCAGTACAATGGCCTGAAAATCAGACTATTACTTACTGGCTCTATAGCTATTACCAGTAAGTCAATTTGAAAACTAGTAGTTGTTATTTTCCCACTTGTAGACATTTTCAAGCCCCCTTTTTTCTAGGGAAGTTCTAAATTATTATTATCTTTCAAATGCAGTTGGAATTTAACCTTTCCATTTTTTTGAATGATAGAATGATAAAAACTAAGAATAACATAAGAGAAGGCGATAGAAGGAAGAAACAAAGAATAACATAAGGAAAGACAGAAAGAGAAAGTGATTAAAACAAAGAATAACATAAGGAAAGACAGTAAGAGAAAGGGATAGAATTATGAAAACAAAGAATAACATAAGAGAAGGTGATAGAAGGAAGATCAGAATAACATAAGGAAAGACAGAAAGAGAAAGTGATAGAATGATAAAAACAAAGAATAACATAAGGAAAGACAGAAAGAGAAAGTGATAGAATGATAAAAACAAAGAAAACATAAGGAAAGACAGAAAGAGAAAGGGATAGAATTATAAAAACAAAGAATAACATAAGAGAAGATGATAGAAGGAAGATCAGAATAACATAAGGAAAGACAGAAAGAGAAAGTAATAGAATGATAAAAACAAAGAATAACATAAGGAAAGACAGAAAGAGAAAGGGATAGAATTATGAAAACAAAGAATAACATAAGGAAAGACAGAAAGAGAGAGTGATAGAATAATAAAAACAAAGAATAACATAAGGAAAGACAGAAAGAGAAAGTAATAGAATGATAAAAACAAAGAATAACATAAGGAAAGACAGAAAGAGAGAGTGATAGAATAATAAAAACAAAGAATAACATTTAAGGAAAGGAAGAAAGAAAGAGAAAGTGATAGAATGATAAAAACAAAGAATAACATACATGTAAGAGAAGGTGGCAAAGCGCGCCCGATGTATTACGTTGATTATGATGACAGGTCACGTCACTTCTGCTTATAAGCTGGCCCCGAGTCCACTTTGGTGTTACACCTACTGATTGCGGGACTGAGGCCGGCCTCAAACCACATCCAGAGGTGGACTGAGTCCACCTGGCCTCAGTCCGGCTTTTCAAAAAAAGTTGGTGTTACACATACGTCGAGCCGACTCCGGGGCTGGCCTCAGTCCACTTTCAGACATATGTGTAACAGGGGTCATAGTACCTTTAAATAGCAATGAGTTATTTAGTTAAGTATAACACATGTAAGCTATTTCATAAATACTATCTGCGCATGGGCAAATAAAGGTCATTTGTGATAAAATTGTAGAACCCACCGAGATGAATACATGCTCATGTTTTGTAATCATTATTCATGTGTGCACCTACGGTACATTCTATGATACAAGAGGGCAAACAGAAGCTTTTCATGAAGCACATACATGTACATGTACATGACTTTGGCATTGATTATTCTAAAATACACAAAGTGGGACTTCTCCACGAGTAAATGATCTGTGGATATTTGGAGTCATTTGACCCATGTGCTAACTACAAAATGGTCTATTAGGCGCATGCATGAAGTTAAAGGTAATACAAAGTTTTGGTATGGGGTCATGAATTTGGTTCAAATGATCATATTGGAAGCATATGCGATCTTACAATATTCAGTGATCGTTGTCGTGGCTGAAATTGAGTATAAAGTGATGAAATTATAAATAATAAACTCTTTATGATGTATAGCGCCCTCTCAAAGCCAAGATATTAATTTAGCTATAAAACAATGTTATTTGACTAAAATTGACAGATTTGCCATTGCCGTTTGATATCACAACTGCATATTCTGAGATTTTCATGGTCGCAGCTACCATCGTATGGCCATAGGCGCTATTTGAAATTTATCAAAATTTACCGGGAGCACCGGTAAATTTTTATATCCAATTTTTCTCGAAAGCAGAAGTATTTAAGGGGCTAAAATTTGTAGTGCTTATAATACATCCATATAGGGGCATCAAAATATATCAAAATTGTAAAGAATCACTATCCAGCCAATTTTCAAAATTTACCAAAACTTTGTAATACCTTTCAACTGAATTTAGTGAATTATGTTACTTCATAATGTGATATTTGTGCTATACATGATTGGAAAATGATGATTATGATTTTGTTGTATCTCTTCCAGACCAATGTGTGGATGGGAGTCTTGGGAGGGAGACAGTGAGGACTCAATGCTGATTGGTTGAATTGGTGATGACTCAACAATGAACGCTAGATCACAGACATTTGAACTGGTAAAATCTTGTTTTTAACCCTTTGCTTGTACGGGAACCTGGTGGTCTCTGTGTTCAAGCCTATAGGACCTATACAATTCAGTCGTCAATGGGTTCATTGAAGTGGAAGAAGAACCTGTCTAGAAAGACCACCTGAATATTGGCCACTTTTTGAGTTGCCCTGAAGTGGGCTAGATAGACAGGTTCATCTCCAGGGGGGTGTTTCACAAAGACTAAGAACGACTTTCAGTTGGACTTAATTATGGCAGGCTGTTCATGCCACTGTTTGCTCTCACCATTCACTGGCATTGATCTCTCAAGGGATGTACAAATCCTGGTCGCAAATCTACAGAATTAACATATTTTAATAATTCCTAATTGAAGGAAAAAATGTTATCTAAAGATTATAATGTTGAGAACAACCAGTGGCATGAATGGCCTTCCATAGTTAAGTCCAACTTAAAGTCGATCTTTGTGAAACACCCCCCAGATGTTTTCGATTGACTGCTTTTTCATTAATTATCCCTATACAATCCTCTTGAATTTCTTGGTTCATTTGTACCAAAAGTAATTAAAGTTGAGATTCTGAGCAAATAAATGTCCATTAATTTGGTACCTACAGGAATGTTATTTACAAGTTGTTCATTTATAGTATATCACAACAATTATCTGGCTACTCGATATCTTCAATTGAAATGTTGAAAAATAGCCTCCTCTCTTTGCATAGAAAATCAGTCACGGAGCTGGTCCACTAAATGTGACATCACGACCGGGAAATAGTATATTCACATGCCCGGATGTTCCATAGAAAAGCATGTGCAGAGAGATAATTCATAATTCTGACTGTCAAATTTGAAAGAACAAAATCATCTTTGTTTGATCAAAATCGGTTCAGAGACAGCTGAAATATCCATAAATAAAACAATTTCTAATATTTGTAGTGCCCCCCCCCCCCCCAAATATTTGCTAATTTGAACCAGCCGTTGAAAAAACGAGGAAGGGCCTTATACGTTATATTCCAGCCAATGCCGATGTTGGCTTTTTGTTGGCCTTTTGGTGTTAGTAATACGCTCTACCAGCCGGCCCGTGTATTGCCATTATTAATTAATTATTTAACAGATACCATACTTTTTTGAAAGTGGAGCTAAATTGGTATGATGGTATTGGTTTCTAGAGCCCCCCCCCCCCCCTCCCCCCCTCCTAGGCAAGATAGGGTTAAAGGCTCATTTGATCTAATATTGTTCTTCAAATTGGCAACATAATATTTCATTTTATTGGTATATATTGTTTTGATGAAATGGACTGTCTCTGAAGAAAAAAAGCTTAAATCTTACCAATTTTTAAAGGTAATACAAAGTTTTGGTACAGGGTCATGAATGTAATTCAAATGAGCATATTGGAAGCATATGCGATCCTACAATATTCAGTGATCGTTGTTGCGGTTGACATCGAGCCTAAAGTCATGAAAACTGTAAATAATAAACTCTTCATGTTGTATAGCTTCCTCTCAAGGTCAAGATATTAATCAAGCTATAAAACAAATGTTTCTTGACTAAAATCGACTGATAAGCTATTCCAATTTGGAAATCATATATCACAACTACATATTCTGAAGTTGTCATGGTCGCAGCTACCATATTGTACGGCCGTAGGCCTTATTTGAAATTTCTCAAAATTTACCGGGAGCACCGGTAAATTTTTATATTAAATTTTTATGGAAAGCAGCAGTGTTTTAGGGGCTAATTTTTCGAGTGCTAATAATACATCCACAGAGGCATCCAAATATATAAAAATTATAAAGAATCACTATCGACCCAAATTTCAAAATTTCCCCAAACTTTGTATTACCTTTAACAAAAATCAATGATTTGAATGTCTAAACATGTCAAGTTAATTACTTTAAAGCATATTACTTATTTTTAATTCCTGACACCAAACGCAGTATGGTCATGCGGCAAAAATGGATGAACAGTAATGTGTGCAGAAATATTTGCCTTTTCTTTTCAAGCTTTCATGAATGTACATATGTATTAAAGGTAATACAAAGTTTTGGTATGGGGTCATGAATTTGGTTCAAATGAACATATTGGAAGCATTATGATCCTACAATATTCAGTGATCGTTGTCGCGGTCGAGATCGACTCTTAAGTTATGAAATTGTAAATAATAAATACTTTATGTTGAATAGCTCCCTCTCAAGGTCAATATATTAATTAAGCTATAAAACGATGTTTATTGACTAAAATCGACCGATTAGCTATTCCCGTTCGGAAATTATATACCACAACTACATACTCTGAGATTTTCATGGTCGCAGCTAACATTGTACGGCCGTAGAAGCTATTTGAAATTTATCAAAATTTACCGGGAGCACCGGTAAATCTTTATATTCAATTTTTCTCGAAAGCAGAAGTGTTTTAGGGGCTAAACTTTTTGGTGTTTTTAATACATCCACAGGGGCATCTGAATATATCAAAATTGTTAAGAATCACTATCCACCCATTTTTCACAATTTCCAAAAACTTTGTAATACCTTTAAGGTATAATTTTCAAGGGGTTCAGTAAAATGTTACTAGGCTAAATCACAACATTTGGAAGGCTAATGAGAACACCTGTAGAGACATTTCCTTTAATATTACTACAACATTGTAAAAGAAAAAATGGAAAAAAAAAGTATATTGTGTCTGCTTTGTAGCATGTCATCTTTGATTGCCTTAAACTTGATTAAGTGTCATTGAGAGAGTTCTTTTAAAGCCCCACTGCACTACCTGTAGCTACTTGCGCCCTCTATACAGCCAACAATGCCAAAGCGTTACTCGTTGATCCCCCATGGTCCCCTTTTTCTTATGTTAATTGAGAGCTGATTTGATGAGGTAACCACCTGCCAGTGACCTAGCAGGGAGGTCTAATCCATCCTGGCCAAACTGGTGCTGACCTTGCAGGGAGGTCCAATCCATCCTGGCCAAACTAGTGCTGACCTTGCAGGGAGGTCTAATCCATCCTGGCCAAATTAGTGCTGACCTTGCAGGGAGGTCTAATCCATCCTGGCCAAACTAGTGCTGACCTTGCAGGGAGGTCTAATCCATCCTGGCCAAACTAGTGCTGACCTTGCAGGGAGGTTTAATCCACCCTGGCCAAACTAGTGCAGAGGGGCTATAATGAACATAGCTGGATTTATTATGTTTTTATTCTTTTGAATACTTTGTATTTGACATGAATTGATATATAATGCTCTGTTTTTATTGCAGACCGTGGAAGGTTGGCAGATAGAAGAAGTCGTTCTTAGTCTCTTTCACACTCTACTCTTTCACCGAACAACTGGAAAGGTAAACAACAATTAATTCAGCAAAAGTGCTTGATAATCCTGAAATACAGTGATTGTTATGAGAGCGATGATCATAGTTGCTATGCAAAGCTCTGACAAATGTCTAAAATTTGTTTTTCCATTACTATTCACACATTCATCTTTATTGTATAGTTTAGTATCTATACCATTATTTTTAAGGTAACTCTGTAAATCATTAATGTCATTAGAGGCAATAAATCCAGTCAAATCTGATGTTACATCCTCAATCACCATAAAGTCATCTACAAATGTAGTAGACCTGGGGGGTGTTTCACAAAGATTCTAGGTTGAACTTATCTCTAAGTTGGACTTAAAATTTATGGAAAGCCATTAGCATCTATGAAAATATTTTGTATAAGTCATTTTAAAAGGCATAGAATGTTGATTCAAAATATTCATATTTTTCTATTATCATGAGAGATTTCATGTTCTTGATGTGGAATTTATAAAAAGTCTAAAATACTTGAATTTTTGCTTTTGAATATATTTTATTTTAAGGCTACAAATGGCTCTCCATAATATTTTTAAGTCCAACTTAGAGTTAAGTTCGACTTGAGATCTTTGTGAAACACCCCCTGGGCCCCATCTTACAAAGAGTTGATATCAATCGCAACTATGTACTTAAGAGATAGGAGACTGCAAACTTGTGATTGATTGGAGGACTTGCGATTGATTAGGATCAATCGCAACTCTTAAGACGGACATCATATTTGCCTTTAAAATTTACCAGGGCCCGAGCCAAGAGTTAAAAAACCTCATTAGTGTGATGGAAAGAACCTTCACGTGGCAGGTAAACAGCACCTAATATAAAATCAAATCCTAAATACTTCTTATCAATATAAATTCACATAACAGACACTATGAACATGACTGACAAAGAAAGCGGACAAAATATACAGTTCTTCAAGTAGACAAAGGAACATCCCTTCACTGATATTATGTAAAAATGTGTAGAACAGGTGTCACATGCATATTCACCTGTTTTAATCATTTTTACATGATAGCGGTGAAGGGATGTTCCTTTGTGTACCCGAGGAACTTTTGTCCTCTTTCTTTGTTCGTCATATATACAGTATGCCTTGGTGTACTAACTTCTGAGAATCATTCTCATATAAATGTATTGTTTTTTCTTTCAGTTTCAGTACAAGCAAGAAGGCACCTACTCGATTGGTACGGTTGGGATGGTTGAGCAAGACTGTGACTATACAGACTTCAGCTATGTAAGTCTACTAAGGCTGCGACGAGTAGTCAAATACTCGCACTGTTAACAACTACTCAAGTACGATTTCTCATACTCGGCCGCCATTTTTTTTTTTTTTTTTTTTTGCCAGCGTCTGGCAGCGCCGGCATGGTACCATGGGTCAAAATGTTTCCCAGCTCAATCACTGTCAACTCGACCCAGAGACTGGGACCAAATGTCCGGATTTCTGTTTGGACTCGGAGAAAAATGGATTATTCTATCATCTTTGGTTTTAAAAACAGCATTGTTTACTATTATTATTATCATTAAATTGGCACCTTAAACTGCAACTTGAAGTAAAAATCGCTTGATGGCGGAAAAAATTAAAAAAATCAACAAAAAAATAGATGGCGTCCGAGAATTCGAGTATTCGCCTGTAAGCCTGGGAGTGTGCTCGAGTACCTCATAACATGGTTATGAACAGCCTTAAAGTCTACCAACCTAGCTTTCTCAGCTAGCAGACAGATTTATAGCAGGAGAAATGCCCCCATCCTCATCGGCTTGTCATGTATGCCAGTTAATAACATGAGAGAGAGTGGTGTTTGTAGATATTTGTATTATCACTCTCTTATTCATTCCATTATTAATTTATTCGCAATTTCATTTTCAAATTATTTACCGTATTTGCCGGCGATATGGCCGCACCCTTGACTTTGACATTTTGTAGAGGAAAACAAAACAAATGGCCCAAACGAAATAATCGTAATTTTCTTGTAGAACACTATTTTGTCTACAAACTGATACCAAATTCATCAATATTCGTAAAATTTACAAGAAAAAACTAAGTTTTCCTGAAAAATGATTGTACCGGTAATTTAGCAAATCTTCATCGATTTTGAAGCTAGTAACTGTATCGCTGGCAGATTTGGTATCCTATATATATACCCCTACCACAATGTAGAGTGTAATACAAAATCGCCTGAAATGGATACAAAGAAAATAGACTTGATGAAGACTACAGTATGTCCGGATGCGCAGTAGCTTTTAGCGATCGCGATGCAATGGCACAAACTTAGATCTAGATTTACTGGTAGATTTTTTTTGGAAAAATAAGTTATGAAGTTTATTTTCGTATTCATGTCAAGAATGCAACATAAAATTTTCGGTAAGATATGTGGAGTTATTCTAGAAATGTCCTGTACCATTGTACATTAACTGGTATAGTCATTGTAGTCCCATATATGTACGAATACGTGCTGTTTTTACCTCCAACTTTTGTCTGTTGTTGCGCATAGGCCGCACCCAGACTTTTTGATATTTTCTCTTCCGAAAATACTGCGACATTTACGCCGGTAAATACAGTAGTTATCTACTTACTTATTCGCTTACTTATTTATTTCTTACTTTCATTACACAATTCAAGGCCAAATATGAATTAACAAAATCTGACAATAGTTTAATATAAATATATTGACTGCTATTCTAGGCATACCGGTATCTGTTTCTATAGGCTTAACGGGTCATAGCAGGATGTAACGTCCCCGAGAGCCAGTATAGAACCAGCTATGCCTTGAATATTAAAGCAGTCCATATCTTTTATATACCGAATTCACAAAAAAAAAATTTTTTACACGTAAACCAATAGGGATCTAAGCAAAAATTCAACTATGCGGCTCATTACCCGGGGCAACAGGCATAGTTTGTTTCTTTGCGGGCATGGCTAAAATCACGACTCCAATCCAATTTCGACCAATCAGATAACTAGATTTATTCAACATACTAAAGAGAGGCATATAGTACATGTAGATACTAAGGAACCTGACCATGTAGCTTGAGAAGGAATAGTTTAACTTAAAGGTATAGACCAGTTTTGGAAACGCCCCCCCCCCCCCCTCTCAGAAAATGAAATGGAAGCTCTTATTACCAATCATGTGAAAGAATATGTTTTTACTAATACGTGATGAAACAAATTTTGCGGGGAAACCGCCTACTAATTGATATATTTGGTGAATTATATCTGTCCATATATCTATACACAGGTACAAGATTTTGTTTGTTTTGAAGTGTAGATCTATACCCCACCACCTGGCACTATGCCTGGCAATGTCTCCCAGCTCAGTCATACACGGTGTGTTGACTCACCTCTCAGTAACTAGAACAACACTACATGTACCTGTATGGCTGGATTTCTCACTCATTAGTTTTTGATAATGATATATCTCTTACAGATCCGATGTGAATCTGCAGAGTTAGATGCGTACCTGAGGAAAGAAGTATCTGGATTCACTCATTAGTTTTTGATAATGATTTATCTCTTACAGATCCGATGTGAATCTGCAGAGTTAGACACGTACCTGAGGAAAGAAGTGTCTGGATTCACTCATTAGTTTTTGATAATGATATATCTCTTACAGATCCGATGTGAATCTGCAGAGTTAGACGCGTACCTGAGGAAAGAAGTATCTGGATTCACTCATTAGTTTTTGATAATGATATATCTCTTACAGATCCGATGTGAATCTGCAGAGTTAGACGCGTACCTGAGGAAAGAAGTATCTGGATTCACTCATTAGTTTTTGATAATGATTTATCTCTTACAGATCCGATGTGAATCTGCAGAGTTAGACGCGTACCTGAGGAAAGAAGTATCTGGATTCACTCATTAGTTTTTGATAATGATTTATCTCTTACAGATCCGATGTGAATCTGCAGAGTTAGACGCGTACCTGAGGAAAGAAGTATCTGGATTCACTCATTAGTTTTTGATAATGATTTATCTCTTACAGATCCGATGTGAATCTGCAGAGTTAGACGCGTACCTGAGGAAAGAAGTATCTGGATTCACTCATTAGTTTTTGATAATGATATATCTCTTACAGATCCGATGTGAATCTGCAGAGTTAGACGCGTACCTGAGGAAAGAAGTGTCTGGATTCACTCATTAGTTTTTGATAATGATATATCTCTTACAGATCCGATGTGAATCTGCAGAGTTAGACGCGTACCTGAGGAAAGAAGTGTCTGGATTCACTCATTAGTTTTTGATAATGATATATCTCTTACAGATCCGATGTGAATCTGCAGAGTTATACGCGTACCTGAGGAAAGAAGTATCTGGATTCACTCATTAGTTTTTGATAATGTTATATCTCTTACAGATCCGATGTGAATCTGCAGAGTTAGACGCGTACCTGAGGAAAGAAGTATCTGGATTCACTCATTAGTTTTTGATAATGATATATCTCTTACAGATCCGATTTGAATCTGCAGAGTTAGACGCGTACCTGAGGAAAGAAGTATCTGGATTCACTCATTAGTTTTTGATAATGATTTATCTCTTACAGATCCGATGTGAATCTGCAGAGTTAGACGCGTACCTGAGGAAAGAAGTATCTGGATTCACTCATTAGTTTTTGATAATGATTTATCTCTTACAGATCCGATGTGAATCTGCAGAGTTAGACGCGTACCTGAGGAAAGAAGTATCTGGATTCGCTCATTAGTTTTTGATAATTCTCTTACAGATCCGATGTGAATCTGCAGAGTTAGACGCGTACCTGAGGAAAAAAGTATCTGGATTCACTCATTAGTTTTTGATAATGATTTATCTCTTACAGATCCGATGTGAATCTGCAGAGTTAGACGCGTACCTGAGGAAAGAAGTATCTGGATTCACTCATTAGTTTTTGATAATGATTTATCTCTTACAGATCCGATGTGAATCTGCAGAGTTAGACGCGTACCTGAGGAAAGAAGTATCTGGATTCACTCATTAGTTTTTGATAATGATTTATCTCTTACAGATCCGATGTGAATCTGCAGAGTTAGACGCGTACCTGAGGAAAGAAGTATCTGGATTCACTCATTAGTTTTTGATAATGATATATCTCTTACAGATCCGATGTGAATCTGCAGAGTTAGACGCGTACCTGAGGAAAGAAGTGTCTAGATTCACTCATTAGTTTTTTATAATGATTTATCTCTTACAGATCCGATGTGACTCTGCAGAGTTAGACGCGTACCTGAGGAAAGAAGTATCTGGATTCACTCATTAGTTTTTGATAATGATATATCTCTTACAGATCCGATGTGAATCTGCAGAGTTAGACGCGTACCTGAGGAAAGAAGTGTCTGGATTCAGGGACATTCTGAAATCCAATGATGGTCTACATAGTGGGCAGGTAAGGTGCAGTCTTAAAGGGATCGTTTAACAATGTTAAATCTGAGATGCACGCCCCTACTTGTTATCAGTGTCTGTGATATGGTGTGACATTGAAGTCCTAAAAAAATTGCGCTTCAAAATGATCAAGAAATGCCTCAAAAAAGTAAAAATCATGGAGTGACCGGTTTTACCATACTCGTTTTCCCTAATAGACTGTACTTGTAGTGTTATGAAAACCGTTTGGCAAAGGGTTTTCAAAATTTGTAATTCCAATTATAAATATCTTGATAATCAGACAGGCGATCGGCTTGTAAAAGTCATGGAGTTCCTGACTGACCTAAAGGTTTATAATTATCATTGCAGCATGAGCTAAATCCAGAATTTTGTTTCAGAATCTGTGACAAAGTTACTGGATCCCTTTAAAGAGAAGGTTGAGTTCTGGGAAGAGGTGATAAATAATTGAGCGTATTCATTACTGTAGCTTTAGATGTGATAGCAGGTGAAGATCAAAAAATTATTTCTTTGGGGGAAATCAAAATTTGATCACATAGTGATAGAACCACAATTTAGGATATAAAGCTAGTAAATATGTACATATACTACCTCGGTTAGGCTTAAAGATAAAGTTGAGTTCTCCTCATGCGATTGCATTGTGAAAGAAACGGTATGGAATCGATCAGAAAAAGTTGATCATGTATTGGTGTATACTGCACGGTTCTGGAGTCATCAAAATCATCATAAATTTGGCAGAGTCTTGGTAAAGTAACAATCACTTACACAGAAAGATGTATATGGGACAACACACATGGTATTGGGGCTATTACTACCCTGATTTCCTTATCTTTTTATGCTCATTATTCAGCCAGTATACATTTTCTTCCAAAAATTGTTTGGCACATGACATTTATTTGTAATCTTGAACATTCAGTGTAAGTTTCGTTAGATTCTGTGAGAATTCATTTTCTTTTTTTACCAGAACTCAAGTTTATCTTTAAGTATGATTTTCTTTGCAATATTTTCCTAGATTTCGCTTTGTTTCTTATCATTATCTTGTTTATAATCAGTAGTTATGTGTTTAAGTATGATTTTCTTTGTGATGTTTTCCTAGATTTCGCTGGAGTTTTATGAGAAGAAGAAGAATCGTTGGCCTTTCCCTGACGAAAGCATACCCTGGGAGGTATGGAATCTCAACATTAATGTAGTCACACTCACTAATGAGCATGGTGAGTCAATGTGTAGGTCTGGAATCTCAACATTAATGTAGTCACACTCACTAATGAGCATGGTAAGACAATGTGTAGGTCTGGAATCTCAACATTAATGTAGTCACACTCACTAATGAGCATGGTTAGTCTATGTGTAGGTCTGGAATCTCAACATTAATGTAGTCACACTCACTAATGAACATGGTTAGTCAATGTGTAGGTCTGGAATCTCAACATTAATGTAGTCACACTTACTAATGAGCATGGTAAGTCAATGTGTAGGTCTGGAATCTCAACATTAATGTAGTCACACTCACTAATGAACATGGTTAGTCAATGTGTAGGTCTGGAATCTCAACATTAATGTAGTCACACTCACTAATGAGCATGGTAAGTCAATGTGTAGGTCTGGAATCTCAACAAGTCAGCTCTCAATTAACATTTATAACAAAGAAAGGATCATGGAGGACCAATGGTCACCGATTATGCATTGTTTGTTATATAGAAGGCGCAAGTAGCTACCTGTATAAGTAGTGCAGTGTGCCTTTAATATGAATATGAGTATTATTATTATTACTCTGTGATTGTGGATTGATATTGCAGAAAGACAAGCCTATCGTGAGAAGCTTGGTGAGTTACTTGGTGAGAGGGTTGTGTGTATCGTAGAGGTATTATTATTATTATTACTTTGTGATTCTGCATTGATATTGCAGAGAGACAAGCCTATCGTGAGAAGCTTGGTGAGTTACTTGGTGAGAGGGTTGTGTGTATCGTAGAGGTATTATTATTATTACTCTGTGATTCTGCATTGATATTGCAGAGAGACAAGCCTATCGTGAGAAGCTTGGTGAGTTACTTGGTGAGAGGGTTGTGTGTATCGTAGAGGTATTATTATTATTACTCTGTGATTGTGCATTGATATTGCAGAGAGACAAGCCTACCGTGAGAAGCTTGGTGAGTTACTTGGTGATAGGGTAGTGTGTATCGTAGAGGTATTATTATTATTACTCTGTGATTCTGCATTGATATTGCAGAGAGACAAGCCTATCGTGAGAAGCTTGGTGAGTTACTTGGTGAGAGGGTTGTGTGTATCGTAGAGGTATTATTATTATTACTGTGTGATTGTTCATTGATATTGCAGAGAGACAAGCCTATCGTGAGAAGCTTGGTGAGTTACTTGGTGAGAGGGTTGTGTGTATCGTAGAGGTATTATTATTATTACTCTTTGATTGTGCATTGATATTGCAGAGAGACAAGCCTATCGTGAGAAGCTTGGTGAGTTACTTGGTGAGTTACTTGGTGATCGAGGGTTGTGTGTATCGTAGAGGTATTATTATTATTACTCTGTGATTCTGCATTGATATTGCAGAGAGACAAGCCTATCGTGAGAAGCTTGGTGAGTTACTTGGTGAGAGGGTTGTGTGTATCGTAGAGGCAATGAACAGACATGATTATCTACCGAAGGCCCCCAATCAACCTCTCCTTGATACAGTCTTCAATACAACCTTCACAGATGTTCAGCCATATCTATTCAAGGTGAGAGTCATTTCATTCAATTTTATTTTTCCATAAAAAACATAATAATTATGTAATGAATACATAACAAAAATACATTGGAAGGACCTCTTAGAAAGCAGAGCTTATAGGAGGGTGCCTGTGCAAATATACAGAAACGAGTGAACATTAACCCTTTAGAAGCCCCCCCCCCCCCCCCCTCCCTCTACATTTTTTGCGATATTTTTGTTACACCAAAGAATCTTGCGCTGAATTTGTATGACTTTTTTATTTAGAGTCTTGTGCATCTTTTGAAATATTTTTTTTTGAAAATCGGACCTACCGTTACAAAGTCATGTGACCTTTTGTCTTTGCATGTCAGCCCGGAAATCGCTCATTTTCGTGATTTGTTTATACATATATAAAACATATGGAAATCTCATTTTTCCAAAAAGAGATAAAACATTGGTTATTTGGTCTTGTTAATGGTTTAGGTGTTTATTTTGGGGTTCAAAATAGTTGAATTATATTTAGAATAAAAATAAAACAACAAAAACAATAAAATACATAAATTAAAAAAACATAGAAATACACAAGAAATTATCAAATCAATAGATAACATACGGTAAGGAATAAGCTGGCTCTTCCAATTTTTGTTGTTGTAATATTATCCCAAACGGTCGAGAGAATATATGTAGTGAAAAATAATGTTTAAATATGAAGAATATATGATTTAAGAGTAAAAATACCATACTTAAGCAAATGAGTGAATTTATCAACAAAAAACAACAACATATTAATCTATAAACTTCACTTGACATGCATGCAAATTTTTGCGGCAATCGGTCGTTCAAAGGCCGAGATCATAGGGGGGGAGGGGGCTTAGAGGTCTTATTACAATTCTTGGTCTTTACCGATGAACTACATTTTATTAAATCTTGAAAACTAGAATACTTTCAATAAAATTGAATATCTATTGCCATTGATTAAGCCCACCGCACATTATACGGTCCGACTACGATCTGATTTTGGAAGAATTTGAAGTAGAATTTTATACGTACATTCAAACATGTAAAATCTTAATAACCCTTGATCTGAATAGTTGAGAAAATATAAAATTCAAGGGAATTCCTATCATATTGTTAATCAGCTCAGAATCATAGTGATGACAGACCAGGGGAGTGTTGAACACAAAACCTAAGATCGACTTTAAGTTGGACTTAACTATGGCAGGCTGTTCATGCCACTGTTTTCTCTAACTCTTATGATCTTTAGATAAAAAAAATTCCTTCACTAATGAATCACAAAAAAATGTAAATTCTGTAGATTTGTGACCATGATTTGTACGTCCCTTGAGAGACCAATGTCAGTAAATGGTGAGAGCAAACAGTGGCATGAACAGCCTGCCATAGTTAGTCTAACTTAAAGTTGATCTTAGTCTTTGTGAAACATCCCCTGTGGTATACCATGACTCAAAATCAAAGATCTCTCTCAGATTTTGCAAGTGGAACTATTAAGCCTTCATGATACTACTTGTAATATTATCATTCACAGATCAGCTGTCAGAACTCAGGACCCACCAATGCTTCAGTAGGGACCGCTGTCAAAAAACTTGTGAGAGATACTCTTGCATTATGAACCAGCATTGACAGGACAACAAGAAACTGATGATAATGAAGAGTTTCATCAGGATGGTTGGAATAATGGTTGGAAAGTTTTTTTATCACATCCCAAAGGAAAAGTTACCTGTAACAGATTGGATGCTAGGAGCTTAGGCATCCTCCTCAGACGCAAATAGGCAGACTGAAGTAAGCCGCCAATTTTCTGTTCTCCAGTGGTTGTTGGTTTGGCGATTACTATGTGGGACAGCTGATATAGACAGAGAATAAGTAGACTTGTCGTGGTTACTTGAATGGACTGTGTCATTTGACACCGCCTCTAGCACTAATTTCCTTTAGCAAGACATCAATCTACATTTGCCACTGTCCACCCAGGTGAAGTAAATGGGTGCCCAGTAGCAAGAATTTCCTTGAACGCTTTTAATGGTACTATGTCCCATTTGCAGCAAACATCAATTTCTGTAGAACTTTGCAGGAATTACGAACATGTCACGTATGTCCTATCTGTAAAATGTTAACATTAGCAGTGTCCTAGTATTCAAATTATGCAAGGAAACCCGTTTACATGTACCTTCTAGACTTCACTGTCACACAGTATTGAGTGACTGACTGACTGACTGACATCATTTTTTCTTTGGTAATAACATGTAACAGGTACATGAGCATTTGTCTACATCAATAACCCACGGCTTGTCATGGCCAAAATTAAACTGATTGAATCTTTGTGCAGCACAAAACGTACGATCATTCGGTCAAAGGGTTTGAAGACCAAGGTACTTGATTCAGGATTCTGATTGGGTCACTGAACCTGTCATAAGCTGACAGATCACTATTGATGATGATTTCAAATGCCGTTGCAATTTAACCTTTTCTTTTTTTTAGCCTGCAAATGGGACAAAGTACCTTTAAAGCCTTGTTACAACGGGTCAGTGTCACTTGGGGCCTGGGGTAATATGAACACTGTTGACTCCTTATCACAATGGCTCAGCTATAGCCAGGGCCTGGCAAACTAGTAATATTTAAGATACATACAGCGCCGGTATACAAATTCTTAGCGCTTTACAAAACAATGAAATGAAAATATGATACCCTGTATGAAGTGCATTAGAATAAATTTGTATAGTAGGTACGCTTTATAAATGGACATACATTTATTATTATTAATAGTTTTGTTATTATAACATATTGTTAAATCTTTAGCTGGTACAGCAAAAATAGGCCATTTTCATAATGGAATCAAATTTAATGCATAAATCTTTGTTAAGTGCCTTACTACAAACTATTTAATTCACCTGTTACAAATAGTTATATTTCAATAGTCAGAATGCAAATTGCATACATGTACATTACTTGTTGTTAGGTAGGGCAAGCCATAAGGTTTGTCCCACCTAGCAACAAATAAGACTTGCAATTCACATTCTGACTATTGAAATACATTTATTCATTAAAGTAGATATTCATTGATTTTAAAAACTAACTTTATTCTCATTATTACAAAGTTGAAACTTTGATTCGACAAGGTTATCAAAATTCAATGCTTGGAAACATTCAAAGTAATGATTATTATAAATTACAAAACGCTTAAATACAGCCCCGGCATAGCACCCGAAGAGCTCTCCGAACGCTGCTGAGATGTGTGAGATCACAGTATGGACATGACTTGCACAAGCAGACGATGCCCCATGACATCTCACACATTTTCAGTGCCTGTGTTTTCATCTTCTCTTGAGTTCTTTCTCTTACTTCACTTCCGTCAGGCTAAATGTATAATCTATTGCCTCACTCTAAACCCCGCGCATGGCTTTATTTTGATAAAAAATACAGCGATACAAAAATAAAGGAATCGATCTGTCCCTTGTAAACAAAATAAGACGCTATTGTATATTCAGCTGCACACACCGGGGTATGTTCGGCTTTTCAAGAGGGAAAAAATGCCGTCCTTAATATCATTCCGGGGGTTTTTCAATTTGAAAGTCTGGTTTCTTTGATTGTTAATTAACCCCTATCCTGTGTATTTACAAGCAAAAGATTTTAGTTATCAGAATCGGGTCATATCCCCTTTTGAATGGTTTGACATGCCATTACATTTATATACACTAAACTCATTATAATTTGAGAAATAATAGCTTTGCAATTTTGTTCATTCTCTATGGGATGTCGTCTGCTTGGACAGTGTTGGTCCATATAGTGACGTCATTAAAAACATTATTATTTTTCCGGCGATTCTCTCGTATATCCCAGCTGCTATGGAGGTGGTTGTATTTGTATTTTTATAAATCACCCGATATGAAGTTGACCTATAACTTGTATGATGGCCATCTGTTAGCTTACCAGTTTCTAGTGATACATTAGTTGACACATTTGTGATTTTCTTTGAATTTCACCTTTAAAGAGATGGTATATTGATTTCAAACTTGACTGAATTTGGTATCATTGCAATCGAAAAATTACACTGAGTAAAATCATTACATTTGTGTAACTTGTACATTCGAGCGAAATTTATAAAAGTTGATTGAACTTGACGAAAAATCAACCAACGCAACGCCCCTAAAACATCGTAAGTCAGCTGATTTTCGAAGTGACATCACAATATGAACAGCGGACCGCTCAGCTGAAACGATTGACGACGCGAGTTGCAGTTTGCGTGCGATTTGCATTGACTCTCGAGTACCGTACCCATTTATAACTAACGCTGTTTACCTTCATCAAAATCCCCTGGAAATATGGATATGGACGAAAACATACTTGAGTATACTCCAGAAGGCTCCTCCATGGCATGGTTTTGGTTCTTAATCTGACGTTAGTCTAGATAAATGGTATATAACTTCCAAAAAGCGATGGAATATATTGTCGATGTAGCGTTCAAGTTTGTAGCTGTGCGTGCGTACTCTGTGCATGTACTATGTGTGCAATACACTGACCTCTATAATTATGCGTGCATCACATCTAGCGCAGCTTGCTAGCCAGCCTAGCCCGTAGCCCGGCGCTCGAGCTAGCCGTGAATCGCGAACCGGACTGATCTGTTTCTCTCGGTTTATCAGGGTCCTATACGACTTAATTTATCAAAAATGTAAATTAATCAGCCTAATCACACATTTTTGTAATGAATATCTGGACAATTCTATGTAAATTTGTCGCCTATTTCACTCCAAAAGAGTCGTTAGGTCAGCATGCAAAATGTCCTTTGCCTTCCCAGATCAGACACATACACGCTGAAGTGCCCTCAGAATATGTGATTATTTTCCCGATTTTTATGCTCAAATGTGACGGAAAAATAAATAAAAATCAAACAAACATTTGTAGAAAGTATCATTTATTCAGTGTATCTCATTCAAAATGCCCCAAAAAAGAGGAAATATCACCACTGGCGGTAAATATACTAACAACGTTAACCCATATCTGAAAATTGCAATGGGTATCCAACATTGTCCCGAATGTGTGATGTAGGTTGTTCATATTGTGACGTCATAGTTTCGCATGTAAAATAACGCCGTCAATTCACTTAGTGAGTGGGTTCAGGAAAGGGTAACAAAATTGCATTTAATTTATTCCTCACAACAGTGAGGGCTTCAAAAGTACTTTGCTCAATTTGTTAATGTTCTCAGCAATCTGTAGAGGTGTAATTTGCCCATTTTCCACATTTCAATGAACCATCTCTTTAAGGGTGAATTAAATGATTCATAACGAGGCACGTGGCCAAGGCTTATGCATTAAAGTAGATTACATTACTTCTGATTGGCAATATTGGTCAATCAAGCTCTTTGTATGTCAACATGAAAATGGATCATTTGGTCACCAATTTTTATTTCATTAAATAATAGTGACAAACCCATGTAAGAGTTTCAGGGGAAATGAGATGACGGTGAAGACATGATCTGAGATGCTATGTCAGAGTGAACCTTATGCAAGGCATGGTGTATGAGAGGAGGACTGATATACCTGTATTTTGATCCACAACAATATTTGACTTGCTTTCTATGTATCACCCATGTAGATAGAAATGTTATCAATAGGCATGAATGAAAGTCGTCTTTAAAGATAAAGACCAGTTATGGAGTGCGATTGCATTATGAAAGAAACATTGTGGCATCGATCAGAAAAGGTTGATCATCCAGCATATAAGTATTGGTGTGTACTGCAAGGTTCTGGAATCATCAAAATGATAAGAAATTTGGCCCAGTCTTGGTAAAGTTACAAGCACGGTACACAGAAAGATGTATAATATGGGACTACGCGACACGTGCGCGATATCTTTCAGGTCCAAATAGATATAATAACTTACCAAATATATCAATTAGTTGGCGGTTTCTCTGCAAAATTTGTATGATCACGTCAAAACATATTCTTTCCCATGATTGGTAATAAGAGCTCTCATTTCATTTTTTGAGAGGGGGGCTTTCCAAAACTGGTCTTTACCTTTAAGCAGCATCCCTACACTTACTCTATGGTGGTAAGGTTTTCTCTAATGTCATTTGAAACTTACATTTAGTGTCTTACACAAAGGCACAGCAGCCATATCATATCAAATGAAACTTTAAAAGCATGTTAAGCACAAAATCACTCAATTATGTAAAAAACCCGTCCAACGTGCTGAGTAGCAGACATCCTTCATCAAAATTGTTTCATGTATCTCGCGTCCCTTCATATTTCTATTGTATTATAATGTCAATTTTGTTGTACAGTGCAATATTTATTACATCAAATATTACTGTTTAGGGTAAGCTTTAAGTTGCCTGTAATCTATTCAAAAAGTTCTTATACAGTAATTTAGTGTATTATACATGTAGTAAGGCCATGTAAATTATAATTACAATGTACTTGAAATAAAATTCCAAGTAAGAACATGATTTTAAATACATCATCATGCACACACTACATTGTCATTGAGTATACATGTATTTACTAGAGGGGAAGAAAAAGAAATAGAGAGAGAGAGAGAAAGAGGGAGAGAGGAGGGGGGGGGGGGAGGGGGTTGTAGGGGAAGGGGAGATGAGAGATTGAAGAGAAAGGAAGAAACTTGATAATAGGGGATTAGAGAAGGGGAGGACCAATATACAGAGAGAGAGAGAGAGAGAGAGAGAGAGATGGGGGGGGGGGGGGGGGAGAATGAGAGTAGAGAGAGAGATAGAGTGGGGGAGGAGGCGTGAGTGAGAGGAGACAAGAAGCTTGGAGATGTGGGATTAAAGGAGAGAGAATAGGGGGGGGCAGATTAAAACGAAAAGGAGAAACTTGAAGATTCGAGAAGGAGAACATGGGGACGGAAAAAGAGACGGGAGAGATTGTAGGAAAGGGATGGGACTTGAACATAAGGAGGAAAGAGAGAGAGAAGGATGGGGGAGATGGAACTAGGGTGAAGAAGGGAAGAGATAAATAAATAGAAAAAGAGAGAGTGGGACCAGGATAAGGAAAGGAGAGAGAGAGAGAGAGGGAAGGACTTGGACATAAGAAGGAAAGAGAGAGAGAGAAGGATGGGGAGATGGGACTAGGGTGCAATGAAAAGGGAAGAGGGAAAGAAATAGAAAAAGAGAGGGGTGGGACCAGGATAGGGAAAGGAGAGAGAGAGAGAAGGATGGGAGAGATGGGACTTGGGTGAAGAAGGGAAGAGGGAAAGAAATAGAAAAAGAGAGGGGTGGGACCAGGATAAGGAAGGGAAGAGCGAGAGAAAGAGAGAGATGGGACTAGGGTGAAGAAGGGAAGAGGGAAAGAAATAGAAAAAGAGAGGGGTGGGACTAGGATAGGGAAAGGAGAGAGAGAGAGAGAGAGAGAGAGAGAGAGAGAGAAGGATGGGAGAGATGGGACTTGGGTGAAGAAGGGAAGAGGGAAAGAAATAGAAAAAGAGAGGGGTGGGACCAGGATAGGGATAGGAGAGAGAGAGAGAGAGAGAGAGAGAGAGAGAGAGAGAAGGATGGGAGAGATTGGACTTTGGTGAAGAAGGGAAGAGGGAAAGAAATAGAAAAAGAGAGGGGTGGGACCAGGATAGGGAAAGGAGAGAGAGAGAGAAGGGTGGGAGAGATGGGACTTGGGTGAAGAAGGTAAGAGGGAAAGAAATAGAAAAAGAGAGGGGTGGGACCAGGATAAGGAAGGGAAGAGCGAGAGAAAGAGAGAGATGGGAGAGATGGGACTAGGGTGAAGAAGGGAAGAGGGAAAGAAATAGAAAAAGAGAGGGGTGGGACTAGGATAGGGAAAGGAGAGAGAGAGAGAGAGAGAGAGAGAGAAAAGGATGGGAGAGATGGAACTTGGGTGAAGAATGGAAGAGGGAAAGAAATAGAAAAGGAGACGGGTGGGACCAGGATAGGTAAGATAAGAGAGGGAGAGAGAGAGAGAGAGAGAGAGAGGGAAGGATGGGGAGATGGGACTTGGGTGAAGAAGGGAAGATAGAAAGAAATAGAAAAAGAGAGGGGTGGGACTAGGATAGGGAAAGGAGAGAGAGAGAGAGAGAGAGAATGAAGGATGGGAGAGATGGGACTTGGGTGAAGAAGGGAAGAGGGAAAGAAATAGAAAAAGAGAGGGGTGTGAAGAGAGAGAGAGAGAGAAGGATGGGACTTGGGTGAAGAAGGGAAGAGAGAAAGAAATAGAAAAAAGAGAGAGTGGGACCAGGATAAGGAAAGGAGAGAGCGAGAAGGACTTGGACATAAGAAGGAAAGAGAGAGAGAGAAGGATGGGGAGATGGGACTAGGGTGCAATAAAGATGGGAAGAGGGAAAGAAATAGAAAAAGAGAGGGGTGGGACCAGGATAGGGAAAGGAGAGAGAGAGAGAAGGATGGGAGAGATTGGACTTTGGTGAAGAAGGGAAGAGGGAAAGAAATAGAAAAAGAGAGAGTGGGACCAGGATAAGGAAAGGAGAGAGAGAGAGAGAGAGAAGGACTTGGACATAAGAAGGAAAGAGAGAGAGAGAAGGATGGGCAGATGGGACTAGGGTGCAATGAAGAAGGGAAGAGGGAAAGAAATAGAAAAAGAGAGGGGTGGGACCAGGATAAGGAAGGGAAGAGCGAGAGAATGGGAGAGATGGGACTAGGGTGAAGAAGGGAAGAGGGAAAGAAATAGAAAAAAAAGAGGGGTGGGACTAGGATAGGGAAAGGAGAGAGAGAGAGAGAGAGAGAGAGAGAGAAAGAGAAGGATGGGGAGATGGGACTTGGGTGAAGAAGGGAAGATAGAAAGAAATAGAAAAAGAGAGGGGTGGTACTAGGATAGGTAAAGGAGAGAGAGAGAGAGAGAGAGAGAGAGAAGGATGGGAGAGATGGGACTTGGGTGAAGAAGGGAAGAGGGAAAGAAATAGAAAAAGAGAGGGGTGGGACTAGGATAGGGAAAGGAGAGAGAGAGAGAGAGAGAGAAAGAGAGAGAGAGAAGGATGGGAGAGATGGGACTTGGGTGAAGAAGGGAAGAGGGAAAGAAATAGAAAAAAGAGAGGGGTGGGAAGAGAGAGAGAGAGAGAGAAGGATGGGACTTGGGTGAAGAAGGGAAGAGAGAAAGAAATAGAAAAAGAGAGAGTGGGACCAGGATAAGGAAAGGAGAGAGAGAGAGAAAAGGACTTGGACATAAGAAGGAAAGAGAGAGAGAGAAGGATGGGGGAGATGGGACTAGGGTGCAATGAAGAAGGGAAGAGGGAAAGAAATAGAAAAAGAGAGGGGTGGGACCAGGATAAGGAAGGGAAGAGCGAGAGAAGGAGAGAGATGGGAGAGATGGGACTAGGGTGAAGAAGGGAAGAGGGAAAGAAATAGAAAAAGAGAGGGGTGGGACTAGGATAGGGAAAGGAGAGAGAGAGAGAGAGAGAAAGAGAGAAGGATGGGAGAGATGGGACTTGGGTGAAGAAGGGAAGAGGGAAAGAAATAGAAAAAGAGAGGGATGGGACCAAGATAGGAAAGGGAGAGAGAGAGAGAGAGAGAGAGAGAGAGAGAAGGATGGGAGAGATTGGACTTGGGTGAAGAAGGGAAGAGGGAAAGAAATAGAAAAAGAGAGGGGTGGGACCAGGATAAGGAAGGGAAGAGAGAGAGAGAGAGGGAGAGAGAGAAGGATGGGAGAGATGGGACTAGGGTGAAGAAAGAAAGAGGGAAAGAAATAGAAAAGGAGAGGGGTAGGACCAGGATAGGAAAGGGAGAGAGAGAGAGAGAGAGAGAGAGAGAGAGAGAGGGGGGGGGAGGATGGGAGAGATGGGACTTGGGTGAAGAAGGGAAGAGAGAAAGAAATAGAAAAAGAGAGGGATGGGACCAAGATAGGAAAGGGAGAGAGAGAGAGAGAGAGAGAGAGAGAGAGAGAGAGAGAGAGAGAGAGAAGGATGGGAGAGATGGGACTTGAGTGAAGAAGGGAAGAGGGAAAGAAATAGAAAAAGAGAGGGGTGGGACCAGGATAGGGAAAGGAGAGAGAGAGAGAAGGATGGGAGAGATGGGACTTGGGTGAAGAAGGTAAGAGGGAAAGAAATAGAAAAAAGAGAGGGGTGGGAAGAGAGAGAGAGAGAAGGATGGGAGAGATTGGACTTGGGTGAAGAAGGGAAGAAGGAAAGAAATAGAAAAAAGAGAGGGGTGGGAAGAGAGAGAGAGAGAAGGATGGGACTTGGGTGAAGAAGGGAAGAGAGAAAGAAATAGAAAAAGAGAGAGTGGGACCAGGATAAGGAAAGGAGAGAGAGAGAGAGAGAGAAGGACTTGGACATAAGAAGGAAAGAGAGAGAGAGAGAAGGATGGGGAGATGGGACTAGGGTGCAATGAAGAAGGGAAGAGGGAGAGAAATAGAAAAAGAGAGGGGTGGGACCAGGATAAGGAAGGGAAGAGCGAGAGAAAGAGAGAGATGGGAGAGATGGGACTAGGGTGAAGAAGGGAAGAGGGAAAGAAATAGAAAAAGAGAGGGGTGGGACTAGGATAGGGAAAGGAGAGAGAGAGAGAGAGAGAGAGAGAGAGAGAAGGATGGGAGAGATGGGACTTGGGTGAAGAAGGGAAGAGGGAAAGAAATAGAAAAAGAGAGGGGTGTGCCAGGATAGGAAAGGGAGAGAGAGAGAGAGAGAGAGAGAGAGAGAAGGATGGGAGAGATTGGACTTGGGTGAAGAAGGGAAGAGGGAAAGAAATAGAAAAAGAGAGGGGTGGGACCAAGATAGGAAAGGGAGAGAGAGAGAGAGAAGGATGGGGAGATGGGACTTGGGTGAAGAATAGAATCTGCACGGTCCTTTATAATTTCCCTACACACTTGATTCAAGCCGTCGAAGATGGCGTTATCAACAAACTCATATTATGCTCACCAGCTCCGCCGGGCGTATGGCAAGCCGTTTTAACGTTTATTCATATTTCTTGATATCAAGAATTCTATTCTTGATATCAAAAAATGAATTCTTGATATCAAGAAATCGAATTCTTGATATCAAGAATTCAATTCTTGATATCAAGAATTACCATTGCTTTACAAGGTAAAATTATTTCTTGATATCAAGAATTCCATTGGTTCACACGTAAAATCATTTCTTGATATGTTATTCTTTCTTTCATCCTCCTATCCCTTCTCTTCTATCTTTCCTTATGTTATTCTTTCTTTCATCATCCTATCCCTTTCTCTTCTATCTTTCCTTTTGTTATTCTCTGCCGACAGGCTGCATGGAGCGACCAAGAGCGTCTGCGCGAGCTAGTGTCAAGTGCAGCTTTTAAATGATATAAACACGGTACAGAAATTAGAATAATTCTTTGTACGACTTCCTCTCTACATCTAATAAAATGTTTTTGTTAACTTTTGTAATTTGTACTTTGATCCTCCTTTACCGATGGTGAGTTAATAGTTAATGGAAAAACACGAAAGATGTGTACTCCGTCATCGTGTAAAAATACATCGAATCAATCATTTTCAGGGTGACCTTTGGTCCCTTTAAGGCTGTTCCTTAGAACCAGGCCTTTCTTTATACCTGAACAAAAAAGGAAAGAGATACAATGTAGCATAGGCCATCCACGATCACTGCATACATTAATGTTTCCAGTTTACCCCCATCCCTTTCAAATGTTCTATCCTACCACGCTATACTGATTGACTTTTGAATGCGGTTTCCTAGCAGAATGACATTTCGTTCCCTGAGACTTTATATCACAGATGACGGAATTCTGCCAGACATTTCTTTGATTAATGAATACATTTTTTTCCAATAAAAACCCATAAGATGACAAAAAGGGTGATTACCCCCCCCCCCCCCCCAATCTGATATTTTATTTTAATTTTTGTATTTATTTATTTCCACATACGGGCGGAACACCCTAGTCAGCATAGCTGTTTTTCATAGGGGTCTAATAAAAATACATAGCATGTTTTTACAAAAGAAACAAGACAATAAATCAAGTACACAAAAATATCATATTCAATTCCAAGGAATTCTATAGTAGATACCTACATAACCTACTACAAAATTGAAGTAAGCATTTGAAATGAATGCTACGTCTTACTCGCCCCCCCCCCCCCCCAAAAAAAAAAAAAAAAAATGAAAAAAAAAAAATGAAAAAATGAAAAAATGAAAACATGAAAAAAATGAAGAAAAAAAAATGAAGAAAAAAAAAAATGAAGAAAAAAAAAAATACACGATCGCAAACTATTTTTGATAAAATCAAGTCAAGTGCAAATTCAATAAGCTATCGTATACATCTCATATGGAAATCATTTACGGATTACGTAATGCCTCGATCATTGTCATCTTGGCATATTACAATAGGTGAGGCACATTAAGGCTATAGAAACCGATCTGTTGTGTTCAAAGCAAGCATTACATTTTCGTTTCAGCTTTTAAGTAGAATTTGAAATTTCTCATAAAATTCATACAAATTTTAGAAGATAAATTATACTTTAATATAATATTGCATTATTTCCATTACGATCTCTTAATGAGGCTGATTACGTGTTTTCAATATCTCGTTGCATTTGTTTAGACACATATATTATTCAATAAGCATTGTAGCATGATAAAATGATGCAGTTAACAATTCAATTATTATTATACCGCTTGTAAATTTGATGTTTTGTGTTTTTCGCAACTCAAGCATGAAGGATATGGACTGGTTGAATTAGGGCCTTTAAAGAGTTTTTTAAAAAAGAGTAAGAATAGTTTAGTTGTTGAGTGTATGTTGTTTGTCATACTCCTGCAATTTGCATTGTTTGTCTTTAAGGCATGAAGGAGCTTTGCGTTACGAGGAGGGTGGGTCGCCAAAAATAACTTAACTTGATAAGAAAACAGTAAATCTTTGGAGATAATTAGTACATTTCCTGCGTTTCCATTTTTTATTTCATACATCAATGAATCCCTAGCCTTTTAAGTCCAAGAAACAAACTGTCTTGCTCTTAGTGATTGCCCCCGTGCCCTGAATCAAGGGTTTTTGGTAACCACCTGTTTCGAGGGACAATGTCATCCGGTTTGCAGATAAGATAAGATAAGATATTTATTCGTCTTTCTTTCAAATGACACATAGAGCATACATTAGATCATTACACATTTACAATGCAAAATAACAATTTTTGGCAATGATAAAAACAAAGTTAACTAAAAGAAAGACGAGGAGACCCTGGTAAAAGCAATGCTTGTAAGTTTTAGGGTCCCCTCTGAGCCAGATGATGAGTAGATATTTGTGACTACCTAAGAATACAATAGGTAAAAGGTGATATATAACGAAAAAAAGTGTACACACACAACATCAACAACAAAAATGAGAGACGAGACTAGACAAGACGGGAGAAAAGAGAAAATATGAGTAATAATATAAGACTACAGCACATCGACAATAGGCACAGCACACAACGGGCACAAGACAACAGGGGGAGGGAAACAGTGGTTGACAATCTGAAAATATTCAGTTAGACACATATTAATATCAAGATTACGTGAAGCTCTGATCTTGCTGTGGCTGTATACTCTTATTATTGAAAGACATACCTTCTGAGAAAGTTATGCTTTGCGTGATGGTGCTGAAGTTAGCATTTCATGTCTGTGTTTTCCAGGTACATTAAAGTATTATGATACTATGTTCTCAGAAAAAATGAATTATGATTAAAAAGAAACATGCATGGACAGGAGTAGCTTTCTAAAGAAGTGATATGTTCCTTCCCATATTAAAGGTATGTACTCACAAAATATGTTTAAGTACATACATATTGCAATGCTACGTGTACAGGGGCATAGCAGCTTGAACTTTTCTTTCTCCTCCCCCCCTCCCTTTTTTTGGTATCTAAACATAAGTTTTAAAAAGTTAGGATATATAATCATAAATATAATAGATAAGGCGAATAGCTTAATTACATAAAGCCACACAATCCCATGACTTATATGAACATAATTAATAAGCACACGTATAGCTGTTATAATAAAACGAAATTCGAATGATACCACTGAGTCGCGAAATGTACATGTAGGGACGTGCACTTGGTGATACATGAATATTCTTTAGAGTATTGCTTATCTTTCTTCAGAAAGAGATGCAAACAAAGAGAAATATTTCAGAAAAGGGAGAGGCAGTTAATCTGTTAATCTTTACTGAAAACGCTTGACTGATGAAGCGTCATAACGCTTTTACACGTCACCTAAGTCAATTATTACGTCATAGAGGTTAATCATTAAAATGATGAATGAGTGGGCTCAAATATTGTTTCAATATACGGATTAATCTATCACTCATTAACGTGTAAACGATGAGTGTTTTTGACGAAGCCTGGTTTCAGTTTGTCTAATTCACATCATTCTACTGTCAGCTCGACCAACGAAGCACATCACTCAACTCAACATTCTTTACCTGTACAAGACAAAACAAGAATCATCATGGTAAGTAGTTTTCTGTTCTAGCTAGACTAATAGGCCTTATAGGCCCTCCATAGGCCGTTTCGTAATGTACCCTAATTGTGTACCAAAAACAAATACTATATTCTATGGGGGCAGATCATTTGCAGTTGCTCGACCAAACCTTTGGAACAATCTCCCCAATTTCATACGACAGGCACCCACCTCTTTGGTCTTAGTTAATTAGCTTAAACTATCCTTACTTACGTTCTTTGTTTTGACCATGTTAGCTATCTCTTTATTATGTTATATACTATGTTAAGTTAGTCATTTTAATACTTATACGATTTGTATATTTCTCTGTTTTTATTCCTTTTATGTGATTATATTTCTCGACATTATGCTTGTACAGCGCATAGAGAAACTTATGTTTATTATGCGCTGTATAAATATTGTATTATTATTTATTATTATTAAGCATCCTTTGTGAAGCGCTTCGATACGAATTATTTCATTCACCTGCTACGTGTAATAGAATAATAATAATATTCCGCTTTTATATAGCGCTTAATACAATTTATGTCTCTAAGCGCTTTACAGATATACTATTAATGTACACTCTTAAAAATACCTAGTCAGATTTTGATCAGATTTTCTAGTCACATTTTTTGACTAGATTTTAGTCATTATGACTAGAAATCTATCCATTTTCAAACAAGTTTGACTAGTAATCTAATCCATTATCGTTCGTGACTAGTTTTTTCGGTTCAAAAGGACTAGAAACTAGTAAGTGCCCCTGGGATCCTTTATTCTAGTCAGTTTGACTAGTTTCTAGTCAAATCTGACTAGACATTTTTAAGAGTGTATCTCAATAGTCAGCATGCAAATTTCCGTGATTAGTTGTTGCTAAGTAGGAGAAAATTATGACTTTTCCTTCTAATAGCCACACGTAATGATTAAATGCAATTTGTATTCTGACTATTGGAATACCAATTGAATGAAATAACTCGTATCGAGGCACTTATAAATACATTAAGACTTAATTTCATTGAGTTGTAAAAATGTTTGTTTGACTCAATAAAATAGCCTATGGATGGCTAAAACGTTTTTTTTTTAATATTTAAAAAAACAAAAAAACTTATAAATACATTTGGTTATAATTATTACGAAAATGGCCGATCACTCCCAGTTCTAGTCGTGTACAATCGATCTATCTCGTTAGTATGATAATTAGTATTGGTGATTCCGTGAAATGCAAACGAATTTGTCTCGAATGACATTAAATAATGTTTATTTATTCTATTTCTTGACAAAAAATCTCTGTTGAGAGGTGTCGTGTTTTAGTGGATGGGACTGAGAATCAAATGGTTCGAGGTTCGAGTCTCACAGCGGTATAATAGTCCTTTGGTTTAAACATTAATGTACATTTACCACTCTCCACCCAGGTGTTAAAATGGGTAACCGGAAGGAAATAATTCCTTGAATGATGCCCGCCCCCCCCCCCCCCACTCAGTGTTATTTAGGGTACGCGTATGCTCGTTCCCTCTTTTTGAAAGCACCCCCTATCTGAGGACTGCCAACATTTCCGAACCCCTCTTTCGCGGGCTTTTCGCGGGCTTTTTCTGCCTTGGAGACCCCCTAAATACGGAAAAATGCTCAATGTACCCCCCTAAATTCGGAATCATTTCTCAGGAGTCCAAAGGAGACGAGAAAAAAAAAAGAAAAAACCCCCTTTTTAAAGAAATCTCCGGGTGAAAAGTCAAATACACCCCTTTTTTTACAATTCTCGGGCCGGACTTTGTCGCACGCGCGAAAAGTACCCCTTTACCGGACATTTTGGTAACACGCATGCGATCATTCCGACCCCGGAGTGGGGGGTGGGGGGGGGGGGGGGTGGGGGGGGGGGGGGGAATGATGTGAGCACCAAAAACGGTAGCCTAGCAGAGCCGGGGTAATATTCGATCGCCTTTTAGCATTTTGCGAGGTGGATGATAATGCATGTGCGCTATTAATAATGATTATTGATAGAATTAGTGTTCGCCTCTAAATAATATTGGAAGGCTTTTCCTTTTTGGACGAAATAAATGGATAAAATATAAAAAGTTGTTTTTCTCAAAGTGAGCATATAACGAAACCACTGTAGGGATGGGCCACATAGTATCTATCTTAATATACCTTCGCGATATCTAAATCATGTTTCACTTATAAAATGGCAAAAAGTGGCACATGATATATTCCATGAGTCAAACAACCCACCAAACAATAACAGGAGCGGTTTTAGAAAGAAAAAAATGGGGGGAGGGGGGAGGGGGCTTCGTAGCGTTGAGGGTTGTTGGCTTTTGGGTTCTCGAACTACACGCGTCTCGTGATTTTGTTGAGGGGCTGGGGGGGGGGTGGGGTTGGACCTGCCCCCTCCATGGATACGCCACTGAACCAAATTCATTAAGAGAATCAATCAATATGAGTCTTGATTGCGCTCGAGGAGTGGCCGTTAATCATTGACTAACCACGCCTTCTACCAAGACACGAACATCACGTGACCCAAACCATCTGATCACGATAGTCCATCCGGTTCAACCTCCCCGATAACGATTAGGATCATAACCTGTGTGTGATTGACCGGTCTCGACTGCCATAGACTGCCCACGTCTTCTGGTTTCGTTTTTTTTTTTTTTTTTTTTTTTTTTTTTTTTTGTGTTTGTTGTTGTTGGTTTTGTTTTTAACGGGGGTAGGGGGTATAACAAACTTTATTCATTCGATATAACTAAGTTGATTGTAGTCTGTACTTTGTTCCAATATGTTATAAATTATAATATGTAATAGAGATACTCGTACTACAGAACAAAATATAGAGGGGGGGGGGGGGGGTTATAACAATATTAATTCATTCAATATAATTGAGATTACTGTATTTTGTACTCTGTAATTGGTTCCAATATGTTATATATTACAATTTGTATGAATTAATATTATTTATTGAGTGAATACAATAAAGAATATTACAAAACAAAAATAACCAAAGACTTGACTAATAGTAATACTCTCTGTCATAACTCAATTTAATCAAACTTACAATTCGACAGATATTGACTGTTAGGGTGTGTACTATAACATTCTTTGGGCGCGGCCGAAGAGAGTTGAAAATAATAATCTGTTACTTATTAAGCGTTTTGACAGTATAAACTGACCAAAGCATTAGCTGATACAGCCCCCCCCCCCCCCCACCCCAAAAGAAGAAGATGTATTTGGAACTATAAAATATAGGATAGGATATATTCAAATTCTCATTGAAACCTCAGTCACACTAGGGTTCGATCGGTCGCCAACCACCGACCGGCAGTCAGTCTGATGTCGGATGTAAATGAGAGGTTTATGGCAGTCTTTAAAAGGTTATCAGAGGTCGGCCGATTGGTGTCTGGAGCCTGGTCGATCGGATGGAGGCTCACGCCGTTGCATGGAAAACCTTTTAACTACCAAACTGGTTGTGGAAAGGTTTTTCTTGGTTTTCCAAGCCTATACGACAGTTCTCAGACTGATCGCTGACTGATCGATCGACGACTGATCGCCGACTGATCCCAAGTTCTTGCCAACTATTACCGGGAGATTTTTGGTTGAGAACAAGTCGGCAGCTGATCGAAATTGATATATAGATTCAGTCGCCGATTATTCTTTTAACGTTCGCCGACAATCAGAAACAAATTTAACTTTAGAAACATGGACAATTCTATTTTTGCTTCAACTGCTGGTTCAAAAATTCGGTGTGTTTGACATGTCCGATTCCTGTGAAAAATAGAGGGAATTAAAAAAAAGAAGCTATAAAACTTTATCCTTAACAATGTTTCTTGATCTAAGAATCTTAGATCAAAGTTATTATGTGGTGTTTTATTAATTTAAACCGTTATTCCTGCTGTAGTAGCCTGTTAAAAAGACGAAATATGAGGGGGGGGGGTCACTCTCTTGCGGTCTAAGAAATGTTACCCCCCCCCCTCTCCAGTCAATATCTATATAATAATAGCTATGGTTATAATTTGCTATTATATAAAATTAAGGGAATTTGCGATCTCCCGCCTTTTTCTTCTTCCTACTCGAGTCGTGCAGTTAGCCTCCCGCTAAATAAGGGGCTTGGCATTCATGACAAACACTGTAGATCACGTGATGTGTTGAGAACATGATTAAAGACTAATTAGTCTCTGCTGTAATCAGTAAGTCACTCAGCAAACATCATTCTGATCATGTTGGGACTTTGTTTAGGCTGATAATGGGTACGACAACCTAGACTTCAAGTACCATTACGTGCAAAGGTTGGGCTAATTAATTAAGAGATAAGCTTGCTAATTGACTATTTAGCACGACAGTATGACGTTAATTTCAGTATCAGATCGATCATCAACCATTCTCGTCTCCATATAGACCAATACTGAAATACTGGTTAAAACTGGTTTGTTAATAATGAGAATGAGCCACGGGGGAGTGGCAGACATTATTTTTACATACCGTAATTTGGTTGTAAGCATGCATAGTCTGAGACGAAGTAAACTTGCCTGGTTGCTCCACTCCCTCGCACAATACAACACCATGTAAAGCACTGTAGTAAGTCTTAAAGTCTGTCTGCACTAGTTTGGCCAGGAGGGATTAGACCTCCCTGCATGGTCACTGACAGGTAGTTATCTCATCAAATCAGCTCTCGATTCACATAAGAAAAAGGGGATCATGCGGGACCAACGGACACCGCTTAGACATTAGGGACTTTTAGAATTGCGTGGACTGCTACGTGTGACGTCCTTTTAGCCTTAAAAGGACGTTACACGTAGCAGTCCACGTTGTCATCATGCAACTCGAAAAGTCCCTATTGTTTCATATAATAGAGGGCGCAAGTAGATACAAGTAGTGCAGACAGGCTTAACTCTTGAGTGATTCATTATGATCACAGGCTCAGTCTTTATCGTGTGAAATGCATATTTTCAATAGTGTCCCACCGAGGGTCAGTGGGGAAAATGGGAATGAGGAATGTCTCATACTGGAAAATCAGTAAATGGGGTCGTCTCCCTCCCCTCCAAAATTTAGAAATCGTTAAGAATAACTTTCTGAACGATTTAAAGCCATTCAGAGGGCAGAGAAAGGTATTGCATATAGGGTCTAAAATGTTAAAACTACTGAATTAAGATAACTTTTGCTCGGTCTCTGCACTCTCTTGCAAGTGCAAAAAGAAAATAAATTTGTTAAAGTGCGCCGGTAGAATGAGAGAAGAAGAAAAAAAAATCTCCCCTGTTTATAGTCACTGCGTTCCCCTGAATGGCTCTCCCCCCGCCTGAAAACAATGGAAGAAAATCACGGGCATTGCTTGCAAAGGTAGCCCCTCGGATCCTGGAGCCTATAGACCCCCCCCCCCCCGCCGCCGCCCCCCAGGCCCACCCGAACCTGTATAGCCTCCGATCTTTAAAGGGAGGCTTTACTACTGCAGCTAGAAGGGATTAGACCACCCAGAGAGCCAGCGAGGTCAGTGTGACAGGTGGCTATCTCATTAACTCAGCTCATTTAACATAAGAAAAAGAGGATCATGGGGGACCAACAGGCACCGATTTGGGAAGTTTGCTATATAGAGGGAGCAAGTAGCTACAAGTAGGACAGTGTGCCTTTAAGTACGCGCCGCTGTCCCTGACGTGTGCTGTACACATGTTGTATCTTGATTTGATTGAATGATCTTGAAGATAATGATTTGATTCTTTATTTTTCTTGAATGTCTTACAGGTTGACAAACTAACAGACAAGCAGATGGCTGGTAAGTCCGCACTTATAAATGGATTACAACGACATACGTGCAATAGACCATTTTCGTATAAAGTAATCACATTTAATGCAGAAATCTGTGTTAAGTGCCTCGTTAGTCGTTGCAATTTATTTCATTCACCTGTTATCTACGAATAATTATTGTATCTCAATTGTCAGAATACGAATTGCTAGGGAAATTAAAAAAGATATATAAAGCAATTGATGAATAAAGCAATGACGTCACAAATTGATGAATGAATTGGCAAATTGTGTAGTGATAAATCTAAGTTCCATGTTTGTCATACTTAAAAAGAATCATAACTTCCTTATTATATAGTTATCCGATTTTACTCAAATTTGTTTGGCTCTGTTTCTCTCGTTTTTCTGCATCTATTAAAAGCAAATTATTTTTGGAGTGGACTTATCCTTGAAGAATTGTCAATAGATTTTTGAGAAGATACAAACGTTCTCTATGAAGAATAAATCAGATTGTCACAAAAACATTCAATTAAAAGAGGTAACAAAGATCTATTCCAACTTTCTGGGCAACAGTGTTATAGCGGCTCAGAGACTTCGGTGGTAAGCGGTTTATAAGCAACGCTTTTATTAGGGACTTTTAGATTTGCACAACGACAACGTGGATTGCCACGATCGACGTCCTTTTAATGCACTGCCTTGAATGGACGTCACACGTATCAGTCCACGCAAATCGAAAAGTCCCTAATATTATTAGTATCATCATTATTAGTGTATTTTTCGTAGGCCTATATCCCAAATGGTGTGTTTGATATGTTCCTTTGTAGGTTTCAAGGAGGCTTTCGCTCACTTTGATAAGAATGGTGATGGTACCATTACATGTGCTGAGTTGGGTGAAGTGATGAAGTCGATCGGCCAGAACGTACCAGAGGCTGAGCTCAAAGAACTCATCAAGCTTGTCGATCTCGATGGTAAGAATCTCATTGCTGTTTTTTTTTTTACCTGACTGCTAAGAAAGCATAGATGCAACCAGAGGACCGATGGCTTAAGGTCCTCTCCCAGAGCCCTGGTAATAAGGATTAATTCCTTACCAAAGGGCACTATAGCGCCTTGGTTTCGAACCCGAGTCACCGGATTACGAGACCACTGCTCTGCCGGCTGAGCTGTCGCCCCTCCTGCTTATAACATCGGTTTAATGTCGATTATACGCAGCTTCATAATGACGAAGAATGATAATTCCGAAATAAAATAGGGTTCGTTTAGTTCCGAAGTGATATAGAACCCTGTATAGTTTTTTTCTCGGAATAACGAACCTTTGGAATAACGAACCTATATCTGTTATAATTATCTGGAATAATGAACCCCGTGCCGGATCCAGGGGGAGCCCGGGGGGCCCGGGTCCTTTCCCCTAGCAACAAAAAATAGGTTGAAAAAAGTTGGTAACGTTAATTTTCCCTTAAAGGGGGTGGGGGGGGGGGTGTTGAGTAAAAGAGAAATAGAGCTCCATCCCTCGCCCCCCACGTTGAGCCAAAAAGAAATCAGTGCTCACTACCCCCCCCCCCCTCCCGCTTAGTCGCCGCTAAATATTGTCTCACTAATTGGGCCCCCTCCCTCGCCGCCGGCTGAATCCGCCCTTGGATGAACCCCATTTCACTTTCGACATCATGAACCTTCGGAATAACGAATCTTAGTTTTCTTCTTTCTGAATTATGAACCTTCGGAATAAACGCAACAGATGATCGGAATAATGCAACCTGAATCATTTTCGGAACTACGAACTTCCTTGAATAGGATATTCGTGTTTCGGAATTATGGTCCCCATGGAAGACCAGCTACAGCATAATGATACCACTGAATATGGGCTATCCAGCCGTCTATTTTATCTTGTAATTCATATTTCTATTTGTTATTATTTTACTGAATGCATGATGTCTTTTTATACGGAAATAAAACAAACAAACAAACAATTAAAAATTAAAACAAGTTTTTCTTTATTAATATCATTTGGAAATTATTCATTGAGTTAAAGGGAAATAAAACCTTATGGGAGGGCATACAAATCAATCTTCATCCCTCTGATTTTGTTTTATTTTTGGAATTCAACCTGTTTGTAACAGGTAGGTTGCCGCTTCCATGACGATACTCTCAATAATTAATTATATTCATGATCTTATAGAATGAGGGTATAGACTATAGAGAACAATCGTAAAGGTTCGCTCAGGGAGTGGAGATTGTGCACACATTGTGTGCGGGCAAGCACTGAATCCAATGACCGGGGTAATAGTATATTTGTAAAGCGCTTAGAGACATTTGTATTAAGCGCTATATACAAATTGAATATTATTATTATTATTATTCTCAAGAAATCACAATGATTGATGTTTTGAGGGAATTGTCTATCACTGATAAAAATGTCCGGCCGGATAAAAACCAAGAAATATTATGTCCTAGGCCTATATAGCCTAGGATTGTGAAAAGATTATAATTAAATTATATAATCCAAGCGATTTAATTCAAGTTTGGAGACATTCTTACATTCGTTACATTCTCTTTACTGTTAATGTATTTTGTTGACTATTATAGGACCCCGCTCACAAGCTCAGCTTCTAAAGGGGTCCTAAAACCATTTAGTTTATGATGTAATCAAGTTAAAATATGTTGATTGATGTACTATTACCAGTCTCTTTTTTATGTAACAGATTATATCATGTTTTGTTTGGTTTTGAATAAAAAGAACTGAACTGAACTAAACGAGTACAGCAGGAAACACTGAATTTGATACAGATTAAGAGTTAAGCCCATCTGTACTAGTTTAAAGGAGGGATTAGACCATCGTCCAAGGTCACTGACAGGTGCTAATCTCATCAGTGCAGTGGGGCTTTAATATTATCTGCCTTGCATTTGCAGGAAATGGATCCGTGAGTTTCCAAGAGTTTTTGACAGTGATCGTGAAGGCCCTTCAGGACTTGGAGAAGGAGGTTCGCGAGGCGTTCAAGACCATGGACAAGGATGGCAGTGGTTCTCTCAGGTAACAACTCTATTACAGATTATTCTGTAGTGCTGTAGAACGCATAGATTACATCACAATAATATCGAAGTTTCAATACTCCACAATATCTGATGTTAAGCGTTATTTTTAATATGGTATGATCATTCTTGTTCAAATTATAATGTTAGATCATTTGATGATTTTAACTGGGTTTTCGCTATATGTTTTAGATAATTATGCTCCCCTAAACACACAATAAAGGCTTTCTGGGAAGATTCATCTAATATGCTATTTTCATAATGTAACCAAATTTATTGCATACGTCTTTCTGAAGAGCCCCGATACGAGTTGTGTCATTCACCTGTTAGGAATACTTGCATTTCAACATTCAGGATGCAAATTGCCGTACGTTTTGTCCTACCTTTATCAACACAAAAATAAAAATATAATGCAATTCGCATTCTGATATTTGCGATACATTTATTTGTAATAATGTGAATAAAATAATTCGTATTCAGTGCTTCATATTTGTGTTTTGAATTTGATGAAATTAGGAAAATGGCCTAGTTAGTACAAATCACATCTATCTGCCAATGTGCACCCATTAGCATGGGTGTAGATCTGTAATTGATACCTATTCAGGGGGGAGGATGATCTATTCATTCATCCCCCCTGAACAATAGGTATCACGTAAGGATTGACGCCCATGCCCATTAGTGTCTTTGAAACTAATTGGTGGTGGTGGTTATTTAACTGACAGCTAAGAAAGCAATAAATGCTTGTAAGTAAGCAATCAGACGGCCGACGGCTTCAGGTCCTCTCCGAGGGACCTGTTAATGAGGATTAATGCCTAACCAAAGGGAACTAGCTATAGCGCATCGACTTGGTTTCGAACCCGGGTCACCGGATTACGAGACCACTGCTCTACCAACTGAGCTATCGCGCATCCTAACTAATAAATAAGACTTTATGTTTTGATTTAGCCATGAATTTATGTTTTGATTTAGCCATGACTTTATGTTTTGACTTAGCCATGACTTTGTGTTTTGATTTAGCCATGAATTTATGTTTTGATTTAGCCATGCTGAGGTGAAGCAGGTGTTTGCAGACTTTGGAGAGAAGCTGAGTGATAAGGATGTGGATGCTCTCATCAAGGAAGCTGATACAGACAAGGATGGTACAGTCAACTATGAAGGTTAGTCACAACTCCAGGGGGGGGGGGGGGTGTTTCACAAAGATCCTTAGTCGAACTTAACTCTAAGTTGGACTTAAAAATTATGGAGAGCCATTTGCAGCCTTAAAATTAAATATTTCCAAAATCAAAAATTGAAGTATTTTAGACTTTTCATAAATTCCACATCAAGAACATGAAATCTCCTTGATAATAAAAAATATGAATGATTTGAATCAACACTTGCATTTTGAAATAACTTTTACAAAATATTTTCAATGATGCTAATGGCTTTCCATAGTTGTTAAGTCCAACTTAGAGATAAGTTCAACTTAGGATATTTGTGAAACACCCTACTGATTATTTCAAGGGGAGGAAGGAATCATTAAACCATTTTCGTAATGTTACCATATTTAATGCACAATTCTTGATTAAGTGCCTCGTTACAAATACAAATTTCATACATAACGTGTTGCTAGGTAGGGCAAGCCGCAATGTTTGTCCTATATACCTAGCACCGTGGAATGTATGAATTAGTCATCCTGACTACTGATACGCAATTATTCAGAACTGATGAATTAAATAATTTGTAACGAGGCACTTAACAACGATTTGTGCATTGAATCTAATTACATTTAATGGCCTATTCCAGTGATCTAAGGAATCTCAGAAAGAACAGCATTGACGCTTATGAATTACATTATCGTTATTATTATTGTTATTGTTAGTAATATCATTAATATCATTATAATAATAATATTATTTCTATTATGTCACCGGACTGTGGATCACAGCACTAATGTCCTTTGTCAAGATATTAATCTACATTTGCCACACTCGACCCAGGTGAGGTAAATGGGTACCTGGTAGGATTATTCCTTGAAATGCACTGTGCGCTGATTACGGCTCCTGGAGCTAAAGCTAGGGTAATAATTTCCAAAACTCTTTGGAAGCGAATATAGACGTTGTATTACGTGATTTGCGCTATACAAGAACCGAATATTATTATTAGTTTTAATTTCATTATACTTATTATTATTAATTTAATTATAATTATTATTGTAATTATTTGTTGCCCAATCCATGTCTTTGCTAATGTATATATCATTTGAACTATATTGTTTTTTTTTATATGTCTTGTTTTGCACAGAATTCGTGGCGATGATGATGAAGTAAACCTTGGTAGATCAACGTCCCTCCCTTCAGCTGGCGATATTCTACTACAGTGCATTTTGTATTTCGATATAACCTTAAATTATTTTGTAGAAAGAGCAAATAGAATAAGAATATAAAACCAACGTTGCAAAATGAGGTGTCTTGGTATAGTGGTTCATTCACTAGACTCATCAAAGGGTTAAGGGTTCTAATCCCACCCAGTCACCAACGTTCCTTGGCCAGACATTCATCCAAATTTGCTACTCTCCACCCAGGTGCATGTTTACCTGTAAATAACTGGGGGTAATGATAATTACACGACCCGCATGAAGAGCTACATTTTTACTGATGTGGTTACCCTTGGTAAATAAAACACAATTAAGATCAACATTATTACTAGCATATTTTCTGCATCAATATTGCTCAAATTCCTCAAATTCCTACCATGCTAACCTGTATTCCAATCAATAATGTTAAACTTCAGCTTTAAACTGTCATGTTTCCGACATAAGGCGACGAAATATTGTCTATACGTCTGTGAATAAACAAATATACACGAAACGGTAATAGTATGCGAGTTGTTTTCATTACGCCTTAATTCATATCTTATACTTTTAAACATAATTAGCCCGAATTCACAAAGGAGGTTTAGATTTAACCCATGGTTAAAACCCTCATTTACATAACCCATGGTTTAAAATAAGCGCAAAATAAGCGCTACACCTAACATGGGTTATGTAAAATAATGAGGGTTTAAACCATGGGTTAAATCTAAACATCCTTTGTGAATTCGTGCCAATATCTGCATTGCATGTTGTTGTTGTTGTTTTCATATTGCGTAATTCTTGAGGGGAAAAGTTTTGTGTGATTGTTATCATAACGTGCCCCCCCTCCATCCCCCTCCCAATCGAATGGCAACAAAACAAAAAACAACAAAAGAGGTGAGAGCGGGGGGGGGGGGGGGGAGATGAAGGAAAAAGAAAAAGAACATGAGATGAAATATAGAGATAGGTTGCTCGAAAACGCTCTTCAAATATTAGGATAATATGTGAATCAGTAATTGAGGACAACAAGATAACTCTTAAAGGCCGTCTGTACTAGTTTGGCTAGGAGGGATTAGACCACCCATGGTGGTCACTGATAGGTGGGTATCTCATTAACTCAGCTTCCAATTAACATAAGAAAAAGAGGATCATGGGGAACCAATGGTCACCGATTAGGCATTGTTTTTTATATATAGAGGGAGCAAGTAGCTATAAGTAGTACAGTGGGGCTTTAAAAGGAATCTGCTGTAAGAGATGCCTTATCGAAAATGTTTTGATGTGATCCGATCTGCGTCAGCTAGGGAGGACAAGAAATTGAGATATGAGTGAAAGAGACCGGGGGAGTGTTTCACAAAGACTAAGATCAACTTCAAGTTGGACTTTTACTATGTCAGGTCGTTCATGCCACTAGTTCCTCTAACCATTTATAGCATCGGTTTATCAAGGGATGTACAAATAGTTGCCACAAATCTACAGAATTTACCTCTTTCCTAAGTTGAATTTTAAGTTGGACTTAAGTATGGCAGGCCATTAATGCCACAATTTTCTCTCACCATTAATTGGCATTGGTCTCTCAAGGGACGTACAAATTATGGTCACAAATCTACAGAATTTACATTTTTTGATAATTCATTATTGAAGGAAAAATGTTACCTAGAGATCATAATTGAGAGACCAATGATGTCAGCAGCCAGTGGCATGAAAGGCCTGCCATAGTTAACTTAAAGTCGATCTTAGTCTTTGTGAAACACACCCCGGGAAAGAGAGAAGACCGTATGGGAAAAGAGACAGGGAGAGTGTGAACAAACTCTATGTTTATCGGTTTCACTTTAAAATGCTGTAAAGTAAATCCCCTCCCAGCCTAGTCATTCTGCCCGCTCTCTTGTGACCATCTAGTACAGCGTTTTTCAACCGGGGATTATTTTAGTTTGATTAAAAATATATTATTTGGACTAACGTCAACTTCATGAAAACAAATATCAGAGACCGCAAGATGCTCAAGTATTTATCATTAACTTGGGGGAAATATTGATAAGGAAATAACATTTCAGAGACAGTAAAGTATCTTTCTTTCTCGCTCGTTTGCAAAATTTAGAGATGGGATTATGACGATATTCGGGCACCTCGCTGCCGGCGCATGCAGGGAAGCGTGGCGCATGAAGTTATAATTTTTTTTACATATCGAAATGAAATTCTTCCTGGTTCGCTTCACTTCTCGGCAAATTGATTAATCAAGATGATTTCTGGCAAAGAGATATATAATTTTATATTTTGTGTAATGCATATTAACGACTAAATAAAAAATTTGCCAAAATAAAAGTGCCCTTTTTCCGCTCACAATATTTGGGATCTTGATAATATAGTCGGCCGTCTGGTTGCTTACTTACAAGTATAAATGCTTTCTTAGCAGTCAGGTAAAATAACCACCACCACCACCACCAATTTCTTAAGCAAGAGGCCCACACGACCCTCACGCAAAGATGAGCCCGGTACTTCTATGTCTACGACGGATGGAAAATAATCATCTTTGATGAATTTTGGGTTGGGGTGACGTGGGGGGGGGGGGGGGGGGGGGGGGGGGGGGGGGGGGGGGGGGGGTAAGAGGACACCTTTTTTCTTTTTTTTTGACCTCGAAATTTGAAAATTTGACATTTTGCTCCGTTGGGGGGGGGGGGGGTAGGGTCACCTGTTTTTGGTCAGTCATGGGGATAATTTTTTTTTTTTTTTTTTAATAATTACAAAAAAAAAAAAAATCCAAAAGGGGGGGGGGGGGGTTTTGGGGGGGTTTATACACATAAAAATACCAAAGGGGGGGGGGGTTAACCCCCCAAACCCCGCCCCCCTGCGTACGCGCCTGTATACCATGGTAAATTCAAATCTGTAAAGAATGTTGTCATCCAAAGTTCTAAACATCTCCGTTGACACCCATTTTGGTTGTAGAATCTAAAGTTGAATGGCCCCAAGAAAGGAAGTCGAATTCGATGGGGTAAAAAAGGGGGAAAGACATTTTCTGAATGAATTCTACCTTCCTGGAAAGTTATTCCGGGAAACCATGATTGTTTCAATAGTGAGTTATTGATAAGGAATATTCAGAAATAATAGTCACCACTTCTTTTGGTAGAGATTGTTATATAAAAAGATTTCTTCATAAAACGCAAAAATCTACGGGGGCAGGGGGTACAGGCCCCAGGCGACATGAACATGAAGGAGTGCAAGAAAGAAGAAAAACGCAAAAAGGAGAAGGAAAAAAGAAGAGAAGAATTATGCACCCGCAATACGGAGGAGATAGTAAGCAAATAACTACCGTTGGTGAAGGTGATGGGACAAACTATCACTTCCGAGGCGATCTGGATGTAGCTATCTTTCCGAAGCGAAGCTGAGGAAAGATAGCGTATACATTCTGATCGACGAGGAAGTGATAGTTTGCCATCGCCTGAAACCAAAAGGTGATTATTTGCTTTATATTCCACATCTAAAACAATTTAACTACAAAAAGAAAAGGACGTGTATGCATCTACATAAAACACACCATGCCCAAATTCACACCAACACAGTTAAACAGTAGTTTAACCCACGGTGCGCGCATGTGTTTGTTTTAATTGCGCTCATTGGTAATGCGCACTTAATTACGCCTGTGGTAAAGTTCGAAAAATTCCTATATTTAAATTTGATCATGATATTGTAGAAGTTGTTGATGAATACGTCTATCTTGGAACTACTTTTAACTACAACAACAAATTTCGTAAAGCACAAATTAAGCAACTTAATCAAGCTAGACGAGCAATGTATAGTCTATTATCTAAAACTTATCAACTGCACTTACCTATTGATATCCTCTTGGAATTATTTGATCAACTTGTGTTACCTATTCTGCTCTATGGAAGTGAGATATGGGGATTTGAAGTGCTACATGATCTTGAAATTTTCCACATGAAATTTTGTAAGCAAGCCCTTTCTGTCAACAAAACAACTGCAAATTGTATGGTACTTGGTGAATTGGGGAGGCTTAAACTTGAGAAATATATCGAAAGCAGAATGATAAACTTCTGGTGTAGGATTGTACATAGTGGACAGGATAAATTTTCTGGTAAGGTTTATATTATCTTAAAATTACTCTTTGAGAAGAATATGTATCAGGCACCTTGGTAAAAAAAACTCAAGCTGACTCTGGACAATATATGGGGATGTCTAATTTATGGGAAATTTGTGAAAATACTAGCTATGAGTGGGTCAAACAAACTGTGGAACGTCGATTGAGAGATTCTCATGCTCAGTATTGGTCTGCTTGTATGTACGATAATTCGCATTGTGTTAACTATCGAATCTTCAAACATTATTTATGTTTAGAAAGATACTTAATCGATCTCATTAAAAGAGATCGGACAATATTAAGTCGTTTTCGCTGTGGCAATCATTACCTGCCGATTGTAGCTGGTAGATATTCAAATACTCCAAGGGAAATGAGACTATGTACGCTGTGCAATTTGCAATCACTTGGGGATGAGTTTCATTACTTGTTTGTATGCTCTACCTTTCGTTCAGAAAGAAAATTGTTCATCGATAAATATTTTATTGAAAGACCAAAATAAAAATGGGTCAGCTTTTTAACTCCAACTTATGTACAAACACGTTTAAACTTAGTAAAATTCTGTCGAAAAATAATGCTTCGTTTTCATTAATTTAAGTATGTGCAAAAACATGTTATGAGTTCAATATTAACTTTATGTTTCTCTTTTTTGTCTTATATCAATTTATTAAATTGATATCAAGAATATTTTCAGTAATTCATTAATTCAGGTATCAATTTACTGGTGCCAGTAAATCTCTTTTTCAATTGCTTCCATTAATTTCGTCATTAATTATCGTTTTAATTAATATTATCGTTTTGTTTTTGATTATTATTATTATTATCATCATCAATATTGTTATCATTATCATCATAATTTTTCTCACTATTGTCGATAGTGTTATTTTGTATGGATTAATATTAATTCTATTTGTATTGTATTGTATATTTCACAGTGTTTAATTGACAAATTCAAACTGATTGTAACCTTCTCCAATACCCCAATGTGGGTGACATGAGAATAAATTGTCATCGTCATTGTCATTGTCATTGTCATTGTCAGTGCGCTTTTGGATAATCTTCAGTGAAAGTGCGTTGCCCTTTGTAGATAGTAGTACTATCTACAAAGGACAACGAAATTTTTGCTTCTCCCATCAATGATGGGCGAACTATATTTGATCACGTGATTTACTTATGACCAATCGTAGAGCAAGATTCTTAGTATGTGGAATATAATAATATTTATTTTGGGTGGAGGTGTGGGTTTAAGTTTGTTTGTTTGTTTGTTTGTTTTTTGTTTTTTAATCTTTTTTTTAATGAGGCCGCCATCCATCTCCAGCCTAACCGCTCACGATGGTGGTCTCCTGCGTTTTAAATTACCTCTCTAATTTATTGAAAATATTTCGTATTTCTTATCTTATTGTATGCTTCGTACATGTTTATCGTATGATATAATTATTGTACATGATTTTTCATTTAATTACTATTGTAAACATTTTATTCATTTTATTTGTTATTGTTCGAATTTGAATTTGTATATTTTTGAACGCAGAAATAAAATCAATCAAACAAACAAACAAAAGTGCGAATATTGTCAATGGTGGATCACTTTGCTCCCTCAGGCTCCCACCCAGGCATGGGGGTAATTATCCTTGGGGTATTTGTTCTGGGGTAATTATTGTAGTAGGAGGGTATGGTAAACGTATAATAGGAAATGTAGATGTAAGTGTAAGAGGAATTGATACTTGGCTTGCATTGAATAAAAATACAAAATACAAAAAATCCAGTTACAGCTTAAACTTAGACAGCAACCCTCTACTGCCCAAAATACCCCCATTGGTCAATTATTAATTGGGGCTTTAAAAAGTCAGGTGTTTTCACAAACAGTCATAATTATTCAAAGAGGAGGATATCAATTAATATAAGTGTATATTTTAATCCCAAAGGCATCCAAATTATTTGAATTAGTACAGAAATGATATTTTACTTTCGTGAGTAAGGTTTTGCTCCATCCCAATTTGGGTGATGCTCTGCTGATGGGTAAAAAAAGGGGGGGGGGGGGGGTAACTCTCAGTATACCCACCCATGTCCATCGACCTCTGAAATGGACCCTAGTGGCGTATCGCACCTTTTCTGAAATGGACCACAGTGGCGTATCGCACCTTTTCTGAAATGGACCCCAGTGGCGTATCGCACCTTTTCTGAAATGGACCCCAGTGGCGTATCGCACCTAAAATGGACCTTGCTAAATGGCATATGTATCACAAATTTTCCGAAATGGACCCTAAAAGGCGCATCACACATATTAAAGTCAACACCTCTAAATTGTTGTAATTGGCTTTAAAAACCTTGACGCACATTATGCTAAATGCACTTTTCACAGAATACTGTACCCATAAAAGATGAAAGCTAGTGTTTTAATCTGAAAGATAGGCCTACAACTACCGACAGGAAAACCATTGTCTTCTCAGAAATAAAAATGTAAGATTAAAACAAAATATTTTAGGCGTCATGCATGCATCACCATCTAGCATTTAATAGGTCAATTGATATACAATGATAAGGTACACTGTAAAAAAATAATAGTCGAAATAACTCAATAAAATTGAGGAAAAGAATTGCCTTATTTTTATTAAGTAAATATTACCTACGGCATCTAAGGTAGAATTTACTTATTTTCCAGAATAAATTTTTACTCAGTTAAATCGAGTTACATTAACGTAAATAATTTAAGTATTGTAATCATTTTAGATAATTAAAAAAAAGCTATGATAGGATTACATATTGCACGATTTGGTACCCATCTAATCTAACAAGTAACATCCACTAATCATTTAACCGTATATATATATATATCTACCACCATCACAAACTATTACATACGCTTCAATTCGACACATATTGAAAGGCTCCAAATTTTATATATACTTGATCGTAGCATCTTAAAAGGAAAATTGGTTAACAATTTCCTGAAATATCAACTTTTGATTTGTTTTGAACTGGGTAACAATTAAAAATTGTCTTGTCTTTGCTTAGCCATGTTAAATGAATTAGTAAATGTTTTAAAGTCCTTAAATTTTCATTCAACCACAAAAAAGAATTGTTTTATTTAAAAAAGAGTTTAATTTGGTCTTAATGAATATTCATAAATTATGTAAATATTTCTATTACGCACTGCATCGGTCCTTACTTTAAAAAGATAAGAATAATCAACATAAATTGTTTGAGTAATACGTATAATTTTTGATTTTGAGTTAAAATTACTAAATTAATACAAGCTGAAATTACTTAAAGTTCTTATGTATTTGATTTTACTTAAATATTCCACGTATGTTCTACTAAATTGAAAGTTTGAGTTAGCAAGACTTAAATTTAGTGCGTAAGTAGCAAAACTTATGTTTACAAGTAAATTCTACATGGAAAAAATACGTAAAAATTACCAATGAACAAATTATTTTTTACAGTGTACCCTTTTTTGCGTTTTTGTGTGCGATTAGTGCTGAAAAAACCCCGAGTCGACGCTTTTTCTGGACGCGGGGCGTAGCCATAAATATGTTGGGAGTGCCCCCCCCCTTCCCGTCCCCGAGCCGAATCATGATCTCACAGCTGACGTTGGGCCGATCGACATGGTGCTAAAGTCAGGAAAAGGATAGAATATCAAGGAGACCAGTATTGTGGTCAGAAAATTGATGTTGGACATGCATTGTCATTTTCCGACCTAATTATGACGTCGGGCCGACATCGCGTCAAAAGAGAGAGAGAGAGAGAGAGAGAGAGAGAGAGAGAGAGAGAGAGGGGAGAGAGAGAGAGAGAGAGAGAGAGAGAGGGAGATGGAGAGAGAGAGAGAGAGAGAGAGAGAGATCTCAGGGAGGGGGCGGCGGGCGGGTAGGCCTACGTGATATAATTCAAGATATTTATAGACCGGTAGTGGTAAAATTGCGGTTCAAAGGTTTTGGGTGCAAATTCCATTCAATATTGTTTATTGCCTTCAGAGGTTTAGATGGCAATACTTCAACCTAAATTTGCAAAAAAGCAGAAATATATGCACAAATGTTCAATGTTCGAAGTGCATTCGCGATATCTATCCAGGCCGGATCGATATGATAATGTACCAAATATATAAATTAGTAGGCGGTTTCCCGGCAAAATTTGGATCATCACGTATCAAAACATATTCTTTCACACTCAAAAATGAATTGGAATTAGCTTGTTCCGTACCATGGTACAAGCTAATTCCAATTCATTTTTTGAGAGGGGGGCGTTTCCCAAACTGGTCTATGAAGTTCCCACTGGTCGATATAGCTGAGATATTAAACGTGGTGAAAGGCCTCGAAAAATGTTTGTGATACATTTTGTTTGGTCTAAATATATTTAGCAGCAAAACCATTACCACATAGCAAATACACATTCACTATAATAATTATAGTGGTTCAATGTGTTCTGCGCAAGACAAATATTATTACCATTTAAATATTGGTCGCTAGCTTCCTTGTTGGTCGCTGGTATATAATTGGTCGCTAGTTTCCGAAATCATGAGAAATAGGATAATCAAAACATGGAAATTGGGTAAGATGTTTAACGGATTTGTGATCTGTCAATAAATGTGGTTTAAATGTATTCGAGAACGACTATTTTCACATGTTCTAACTGGAAAAAATTGTCTGTTTTGTAAGTAGCAATGTTTCATTTTTGTCGTGTAAACTAACAATGTTTAGGTTTATGTCTATGAGTTATTTCATTCGATCATTCATAACGGTCCCCACTTGTAGAAAACCCTGTATTGTGATGAGGCATAGTTTGCAGTAGCCCGACAAATCGAAAGCTTCAGTCTCTGCAATCTCTATGGGAAGGATTTTAGCACACAAAACCGAGTGCGTGATCAGACACCATAGTTTTAGCTGATTCATAGTCATCAGTAAGGCAAAGGGCGGTGGTCCGAGAATGAGGATCGTCCACTTAAAGTAAATAAACGAGGGTTTCCTCGTAAACGCGGATTAATTCATTGCGTCTGAACCAGTGTCGGTGAAAATTGAAATGAATATTGTCATGGCAATTCATGATTTTTTTCTGGGATTCTTTTTTTGTTCAAATAATAATAATATTTGCTTCATGATTTAAACAATAAATGATAATAAATAGATCTAGGAAGTAAAGTCTAAAGAGTCCCAAAATTAGGATTTTGTCTTAAGTTAAGTGGTCGAAAAACCCCTCCTTAGTTTAGTTACTCTACGTAACTTTTTTAAGTTTGAAAAACTCTTGTTTCGTCATAGCTATTTAAGGTTCAAACTTGCAAATTGTACTAAAATGTTCATTGATTTTTCTATTTTACGTGTACATGTGTGTACCTACATGTATGCTGAGTGTGCATCGCCTATTTAAAGCATGACATGTCAGTGTGTTATGTGATATTACGTGTTGGCATTGCCATTCAAGTTGCGCTTAAGTTAAGTAGGCCCTCTCTCACTTAAATTTGAAGCCACTCAACGGATCGGCCAATGGGAGCGCGTTTCCTAAATGTACAGCACTCAATGTGAAAGTTCTACGTGCACCGTTAACTTTTATGGGTTGTTCGTCTTTCCGAGGATTTATCGCTCATAACGTGAAAGTTTCTGTACAAAGTCGATGTAAAATGCATCAAGAAAACCATTGCGGAATACTTTTTTCGCTTCACCAAAGCGCGTATATCAGAAATAAGAATCGTCCGCGAAAATGCTGATGATCCTTATGTACAGTATGTGGACGATCCTTATTCTCGGACCAGCGCCCCTGCTGATTATTCATACCCAATTAGGAAGGCAGATTGCCAGGCGTAAGCGTTCTACATGTACGTCTATGATTTGTGCGCTCGTCGTCAAATTATGATAATTGCTAGATCTAATCAAAGTAAAAGATTTAGAAATGAAAACATTCTTTCAATTGAATATATAAAAAAACGAATATACCTGTAATAATAATAATTCATGAGATTTATATAGCGCCATTATCCATTAATTAAATGCTCAAGGCGCTTCAAAATATTAGGGAACACATTACATCATGACAAAGAATCGTGTACATTTACATAAGAAAGAAAAATGCAAAAATGATAGAATGAATGAATGTCTGTCTTCAAAACGCAAAATTAAACAAATGGGATTTAAGGTACATGGAACACATTGTATATACTTCAATTGTAAAAATAGGCAGGAAAAATAGAGATAGAGAGAGAGAGAGAGAGAGAGAAAGAGAGAGAGAGAGAGAGAGAGAGAGGCCTGGAGATCGAGATTGAGTTTTGAGCGCTGTTTTTGCACGAACAAGAACAAAGGGAAAGAGGAATATAGGATCTTGTTTAAGTTGATTGTACAGTAGACTGAAATCATTACTCATTAGGAAATAAAGTTAAATTTAAGTAAAGGTAAAATCTAGGATTCAAATACATGATTTATTAACCTATGTAATGGGATAGGTGAAAGTACTCTGAATCACAAGAAAAGTAGTTTTTGACGAGCCGAAAAAACATTTTTGTTAGCCTCTCTGGGAGATGATATGTTTTGCTTACATTTTCTGTAATATCTAGAACTAATTGAGACTAATTTTTGACTCTTTGTTCAAGATGTGTTTTCATTTCTTGTTAAAGTCTTAGATTGATAACGATCTCTGCATTGATCTTGATTTCATCCCCCTCAAATCCACTTCAAATCTGATTATGTATTATATTTTAGGCATCCCCTGATGCATTTCCTGGAGTCGGAAGAAAAGACTTACAGGTTATAGGAATTTGACATTCCTGTTATTCTTCCAGGCAACTTCGAGACGTGCAGCAGGGAAAGCCAATTTTATTCTTTCATACTTTGTATCCTACATACATGTATGTGCCATTCTATTGTACCTTCTATTGTATGTTTGAAATGCCAAATAAATAATAATAAATAATAATAAAAATACAATCTTCCTCTTTTATTATCTGCAGGAATTTCACTTCTTTCTTCCTACTGATATCTCTGTGCTGATCGAGAAGACAATTGGTCTTGACTTGGCCTTTGATCTATGGATCTGAGGATGGATCACCCTTAATACAATCTTCCTCTTTTATTATCTGCAGGAATTTCACTTCTTTCTTCCTACTGATATCCCTGTGCTGATTGAGAAGACAATTGATCTTGACTTGGCCTTTGATCTATGGATCCGAGGATGGATCACCCTTAATCCACTTCAAATACAATCTTCCTCTTTTATTATCTGCAGGAATTTCACTTCTTCCTTCATACTGATATCTCTGTGCTGATTGAGAGCTCTACACCGGTCTTGACTTGGCCTATGATCTATGGATCCGAGGATGGATCCCCGGCGGCGACGGAGACGACTTGCAGACAATGGTGAAGACCTCTTTGCTCAGCTCCTTGGGCGCCGTAACATGTATGTCCCTCCTCCCATCGCAGCCAACCACATACAGCCTGGACCAGTGAATGTAGGCAGACCATTCCAGGCCCCAAACATACCCCCAGGGATCCCTCCACCGGGGCTGCGCTTCGGTCTGCAAGAAGAAGATAAAGAGGTTGAATTCTTGAAGGGCCAGTGCTGCACGCTGCTCAATCTGTACGGGAAAGAAAGGAGTTTCAGGCACACAGGAGGAAGGAATAAACTGACTGCGGCATGTATAGCCTTGGTCGATTTAACAGAAGAAGAAAACTTCTTTGAGGTAAGGTGGATAAATCCCGACATTGTAAATCTCCAAACCAAATGTTCCTTTTAGTCAAAGCAGAATAGCCTGTAGGACCAGATTAGACATGGTTTGATAGATCAGCCAACTAAAAGATGACGGTAGTTCAGCTTTGTACAAGATATATCAAGTTGTTTTAATTAATACTTGACTTTTAAAGACCGTCAGTACTAGTTTGGCTAGGAGGGATTAGACCACACATTGCAGGGAATAATTTTCCCGGTATCGCATCGCAATTTGCGACGCATTTTCAGCCATTTGCTACACATCTTTTTTATGAATCGCAATTGCTGCGATGCAAATGCAAACATACATGTTTAAGGGCGGGCCCATCACACCTCTGTACAATTACAAGTGCGAGTGAGTAGCCCGTTTCGCGATCGCCGGCCCTGTAATCAGAATACAGGGCCGGCGATCACGAAATTGGCTACTCACTCGCACTTGAATGTTTGCATTTGCATCGCAGCAATTGTGATTCATGTAAACACAGCGTAACTACTGTGCGTGAAGTATACTGCAGCAACTCTCTAACCGTGAAGCTTATACACATACACCCATTGTCGCGCAAGCACATGGTGTGCTACGATCACCTTCTAACCGCGATTGTTGTTTTGAGGCATGGTTCGCGCGATCATTGCACAATGCAATGACTATGCACGTGGGATCTAATTACATGCATTGCATGTGCGCGATGCCTCGTACCTGGGAGTTGTTTGTTTACTGTCACTGCAGCAAGCGGCCATATCCATTTTGAGGACTAGAAATGTGAGTACACCCACCCTGTTTAAATGTACATTGATCTTATTGAAGTGGGCAGAAAATGTGCGCTTTGCTATATGAGAACAAAATTGCGATACAAATTTATCCAACTGCTATGCAAAAATTATTTTGTATAGCAGTTTTGCTATGCAATTTTTTTGCTGGAAATTATTCCCTGCATTGAGGTCACTGACAGGTGGCTATCTCATCAACTCAGCTCTCAAATAACATAAGAAATAGAGGATCATGGGGGACCAACAGGCACCGATTGGGGAAGTTTTCTATAAAGAGGGAGCAAGTAGCTACAAGTAGGACAGTGGAGCTTTAAATACAAATATGCAGTACATGTTTGTAGGTGATATCAAAATACTATGCATGAAACTGAAGTCTAACACTGTTTCAAGATCATTGTAGGAGTATTTGGTCATGGAGTTTCTCCTCTCATGCTTATCTAATTGTGTGCATTATATCATAATCAATGTGAACATGCTTGTAGGTGGAGATCAAGGGACAAGGCGTTGGTAGTGAGGAGATCCGTGTTGGCCTGGCAATGCAGACACACCCAACAGATATGCATCTTGGTTCAACTAAAACTTCCATTGGATATAGCGTGTATGATGGTAAAGGGTACGTCTCTGCTGATATTCAATTAATGATAATAATAAATAATGAGATCAATTTATATAGCGCAGCTACTATATCTGCCCTGCTGTGATGAAAGCAAAGCTCCTAACATAACAGTGCTACCTTACAAACACACAGTAAAGAATTAAAAAACAATCAAAATCTCCTGAGAACAAGTGCATCTCATTTCAACAAAGCTTCTTCTTCTATTTTGAGTACATAAATACAGAGTATTTCGTACTATACTGGGGTGTGTGCAGGTGGCCCACTACACAGGGGTTTCCCCCTACTCTTATACGAATAGTGCAATGGGTTCTTAACGTGCAAGGGTGATGACTCTCCTGTACACTGGGCCTCCATTTAACGTCCTATCCAAGGGACGGAGTGTTTTCCACTTGACATAACCTGCGTCTATGAACAAGGGAAGGGGCACGTTAACACACAACGCAGTTTGCAGTCTCCTTTCTCTTATTATGTACATACATTAAAGACGGGGCCCTGGCACAACTAATGATGAATTCAGATACAGCACATTACTCTTTTTGTTTTGTTATGCAATATATAGACAATGAATAAATAATAAATCCTTCTTATTTTTTCATTCAGCTACTTTGGCAAACCAGACATGCTAGTCTGCCCTCCAGCTCAGAATTTTGACAAAGTTGGAATCGCTCTTCACTTTGAAAAAGCCGAATGTTTGGATGAGGATGCAGGCACGGTCACCTGTCCACTCTCTGTTGTGGTCAACGGAAAAAGGGTAATTGACCGAATGACCCATTCTGAATTATCTGAATTTCTTGTCCACTGTGGTTGACTAACAGAACAACTAGTGGACTGCCAATGTCAACATTCATCACATGTACCAAACCGTCTAAAACATACTGTTCGCTTGAGCTCTTTTAGGAATTCTTGTTGTATGACTGTGATTTTCTCATAGTGATATTAAAGTTTTTTATTGCTTTTTACCAGAGTACTTTCGGAGCTTTCGAGAGCTAAATCATTTCAAAATGAACACATTTTTATTTATTATTTTCGTTAAAAAAGTGTGAAATCAAATTATTATTTTTATTTGCAAAACAGTCAAGATAAAATTCACTACCCTTTTTACACTTTATCAAATACTTTATTTCAGCTAAATAATAGTAAAAAAAACTCTCACTCAGGCACATACCAGATAATGAACACAAAAATTGTTCATTTTGAAAAGATATACTGTTCAAAGTAAACGGAAAGAACGTACAGAAAGCTGAAATCAGTAAGCATTAATAAAAAAAAAAAAAAAGATAGGCTCTGATATGCTTTAGAGATCATAATCAGTCTAAGACTTAACAAGAAATGAAAATAATTCTGGTACCAAGAAATGCAAAATTTTGATTTTGTCTCAAGTGGCCGAAAACCTCTCTTTTTCCCCAACAATGCTTGTTTTCTCTATAGGGGCTTTTTTAAGGAGTTTATTTAGAAAATGTGATATTTCTGTCATTTCTGAAGACGTACCTGATACAGTGAAACCTGTATATAAAGACCGCTCAAGGGAAGCACTAGAATTAATTGGTCCTAATACAGGAAAGGGGTCTTTGGAACAGGTTTCAATGAGACAGATGGACGCTGAAGCAGGTTTGGCTCTGTTTTGTTTTCCATGACTTTTAAAAATACTTTTTTAAATATTTTTAATGGGTACTAAAGGATAACATAAAAGCCAACTGGCTATTTACAATGATGTACAGGAATGTGAAATGACAAGACATCCACTACAACTCAATTATAATTTGTTGTAAATGGAGGCTTAACTTGTCATGCTGAGCCACAATTACTTATTCAGATTTAGACCTAATTTTGATCAAAGATATAAGAGCATGAAAATTTGGTTTCTCTTGATCCCTAGATCCTTCAGCATGAGATAACTCTTGACCCCCAGAAGCCTTTCTACCCAGCATTCAGTCTGGGGGGCAGAGAGCAGCATGTCAAGTACCTGGGTCTCAGCCGATGGGCCTACCAGGAGGAGGACATGTTAATAGATGATGTGATGGAGGAACAGATGTGGAGGAGGGTCAACCATGCAACCACCAATGGACAGGTAAAGGTCAAAGGTCAATCTTGTTATTAAACACCAAGCAGAGATGCCAACCAGTATGATTAAATCGTATTTAGTACAATAATAAGAGTGAAATACGATCTTAAAATACAATTTTTCATCTTTAAAAAAAAAAAAAAACTAAAAAAACAGCGGATTCGCATAGAAACATGTACAAGTAAACCCCCGTAACCCCAACAAAAACTGTGCTCAACAATTTTCTCATTAAATTTTAATGAAAGAGCAAACATTTTTCAGAAGTTTATTGGCCCGGGGCCGACGGGCCAGTGGTAGTGTCAAGTTTTCGTGAAAATCTGATTTTTCTCTCCAAAATCTGATTTTTTAGGATACTCGGTCTTCAATTATTACAAGTGTGAGTGCATGTATGCATGCATGCATTGAATACACACATAGTTCATGGTGCAATAGCGAACTCATATGAAGGCGGTTGGCTATTCCCACTATACGCATGTCAGTACATGTATGTACACACAGCCTTGTATGTACCGGTGTGTTGGCTCAGTCAGTAGAGTGTCCGCCTCACAACCGGGAGGTCGAACCCTGACCGCGTCATACCAAAAGACGTTAAAAGACGAGAGTTGCTGCTATCTTGTTTGGCGTTCAACAATAAAGGATAGAGCAACGTCGATCTGGCGCTGCTCAGTGGCTGCCGGGCTCACGATCAATTGGGCAAAAAGAATTTCCATTTTCGGTTTAACTTAATAAAATTTGGAGTCGACTTTAAAAGATTATTATTATTATTATTATGTGAAGATTGCCTCGTAGGCTGGCTATCCAGAATGCTTGAGTTCAGTGGTTCAAATGTAGGAGCTCATTGAATATTATACACAGAATACGTTGCGCAATAGCGCACTTGTTCATGGTCGGATATTTGTACAACGCGCATTTGCAATGTCAGTATGTACACACAGCCATATGAACACTAGAAGTGCTGTATGGGGTAGAACGAAACACTAGGTGTTAGGAAAGTAAAATAAGAATGATCAGAATTTATGCTCTGACCACAGATATTGCTTATTATACAGTTTGAAAGAGTGCATGTTGGTAGGAAAATGGAAGAATTATTGTCACCAGCATGAGACAAACAGGCACAATCTCAATATTTTGTTCTTGTATTGACAACAGATTGTGACGTACACCGGCAAGGGGGAGGATTTCTCAGAGTTTGGCGTGGCACAGGGGCGTAAACGACTCGGCCCAGCAAACCACTATTTTGAGTTGGAGATTATTGACCCAGGAAGGAGTTGCTATGTGGCCCTTGGAGTGACCCGGAAGGACTACCCAGCTAATATGCACCCTGGCTGGGATAGGGGGTCCATTGCTTATCATGCAGGTGACTTTGAGTTTATACGTAACCAGGGGGATGTTTCACAAAAATCCTAAGTGGAACTTATCTCTAAGTTGGACTTAACAATTATGGAAAGCCGTTAGCATATTTGAACATATTTTGTAAAAGTTAGTTTTAAAGGCATAAAATGTTGATTCAAATCATTCATATTTTCTATTATCAAGGAGATTTCATGGTCTTGATGTGGAATTTATGAAAATTCTAAAATACTTGAATTTCTGCTTTGGAATATATCTCATTTTAAGGCTACAAATGGCTCTCCATAATTTGTAAGTCCAACTTAGAGTTAAGTTCTACTTAGGATCTTTGTGAAACACCCCCCTGACGCAGGGCTCGCGCATTCAAAATCAGAAAAATAAGGTCACTGTATCGTTGTTCGCCCGTCTCTTGTCAAGATTTGGGAGAAGCTAGCTAGCTGACACTGAATGCATATAGCGTGTTGCTAGCACGCTGCGCATAAACATACAGACCATATACAGAGCGCACATGTTAACAAATTCCATGAATGTACAGCGTGTTGCTAGCCTGTGGAAAGGTCCAGGCATGCACCGCGTGCTCAACGCAGAGCCAGCGTGCGAACGGCAGCGGTCACGTGACTGTGCCTATAAAAAGTGGCAGCTCATCTTGCTTGTTTGTCGTCATATCAAAGTAGCGCAACCACTAGTGTGCAACTGAGCTCTTCAAGATGCCACCCAAGAGAATTAACCCAACGTCCCTGAACCCCACTACGCTATTTACATGCTAGGTATATGCTAGGAACACAAAAGAACGTTTGGTACTCAAGAGACCAGTTCAGCACTCGTTCAGCACGCTAATATTCTGGACATGCATTTGAAGCGCGCTAGGTACGCGCTAGGTTTGCACTAGGCTTTTGCTAGACCGTGCGTCCCGGGTGCCTCCCCTATGTGTGACCGCCCCACGAGACGAAATATAACCCAGAATAATTTTTAACTGAGGTTTTGTTAGAGCATCACTATGTCTGCTCTTCCTCAAAAAATTATAACAATAATATTTTTGTTTTGCAATGGAAGCCTCATTAGCATAGAGAATGGGAAATGCAGAATAATGTTATAACTTTTGGGGAATTTGTTAATAAGAAAATGGGGAATTTAAAGACTCCAGGGTATAGGTTTAGTCTAGCCTAAATTAATGCTCACGCAAGGCCAGGGCCAGGTCGCGAAATTTTTATTCCCAAACAGGTTTGCAATTTTTTATATTTCCGTTCTTCTCAATGGCTGATATGTTCTACGTCATTAGCAGCTTGGAAAGAGGTCACAAACAATTATACTTTGATTTTTTATTGCTTTGCCTCACTATTTATGAAGGCAAAAAAACTGAATAAACTGAGACTTGAACCCACAACTCTGAGATTATATTACGCTGACCTTACCGATTGAGCCAACGATGGGTTGATGAAAAGTGATTCTGCATGATTTCTATAACCCTATCACTCACCCTTACGGTTACGTCATTGCTAATGACGTAACATATCAGCCAATCAGATGACCGGAAATATTAGCATTGGCAAACCTGTTTGGGAAAAAAAATTAGCGGCCAGGTCACAATCACATACAATTACAGTCTCTGAGAGAAAGGAGTTATCAAACAATGATTTTTATATGACAGGTATATATTCACTAGAAACATAAAGGTGATATTTACTTGCCACAAGCTAATTACAGTTACATTTAACTCACATTTATACTGGTTCTTGCACTTTGGCTTGAACAGCTCCCAAGCAACATCTTCCCAGCTCCTTCTAAGTTCCAAAACTGGTCTGACATAACAATTAACTACCTCAGCTCCAAACTTGTTACACGATTCCAGAACCCCTGCCCAAATTGGGGCTAGTCTCCCAATTCAGACCTCCCTTTTAAATTTTTGAAACATCCAATTTCTGTAACAATATTATATTTCAAAAGAACGATAGTTCCATGCGGGGTTCCTTTGATAGAGAATCCGATGGAGGGGCCACTATCCCACGGCACTTTCACGTCATGTTTTTTTGAAAATGATCTTTTTCTTGCTTCTGATTTGGTAGATGATGGAAAGATCTTCACAGGTCATGGAGTAGGAAACCCTTTTGGACCTAAGTGCCACAAGGGAGACATCATGGGATGTGGTATTATGTTTCCTAGAGACTATCAAACAGACAGGTAAGATCACCCCTCTCATCATCTCTCTCTCTGCCTCTCTCTCTGTCCCCCTCTCCGTCTCCCTCTCCGTCTCTCTGCCTCTCTCTCTCTGTCTCTCTCTATCATGGGATATGGCATTGTTTCCTAGAGACTATCAAACAGACAGGTAAGGTCACCCCTCTCATCATCTCTCTCTGTCTCTGCCTCTCTCTGTCTCCCTCTCTGTCTCTCTTCCAACTCTCTCTATCACACATCATATCTCTCTCTCATTCTCTTATTTGTATTTTTTTTTGGTTTAATATATAATTCTTTGTCATTATATTTTGTTTTAGCATTTAGAGACTTTGTTGGAAAGCACTTTATAAGCACCGTTTTGATATTAGTATTACTATTACAATCTGTCCAACCCCCCTCTCTCTCTATCTCTATCTCTCCTCTCTGCTCCTCTCCTTCTTCTCTCTCTCTTTTGTTTCAGATCTGCAAGTACAGTGTAGTACAGATAGTAGCATTAGTACTCTCTCTCTCTGATATTTTGTTTCAGATCCGCAAGTACAGTGTAGTACAGATAGTAGCATTAGTGAATATTATGTCATAAAAATTCAAGAGTCATTTCTTTTATCATCTCGATGGCAAATCAGGAATTAGGGGGCGGTGGGGGGGGGGGGGGATGTTTTCAATTTTTATGACAATTCTGACAAGCAAGAGAAACAGGGTGGTCAGGTTTTGGGGTGTTGACACCCAACAAAATTTTGACAAGCAAAAGATATAACCATCATCAATCAGCAATCTCAATAGCATTACATCGTCCTCCCCCTATTCCTCATCCTCAGTATAATCCTCTGACCTTCTCTCCTCTCTTACTCTCCTTTCATGTCAGTGATGATGGTAGCGATACTGAAGAGGAGATCATTGATGAATGGACACCTCATCCTCAGTATAATCCTCTGACCTTCTCTCCTATCTTTCTCTCCTTTCATGTCAGTGATGATGGTAGCGATACTGAAGAGGAGATCATTGATGAATGGACACCTCATCCTCAGTATAATCCTCTCACCTTCTCTCCTATCTTTCTCTCCTTTCATGTCAGTGATGATGGTAGCGATACTGAAGAGGAGATCATTGATGAATGGACACCCGGGAAGCCCAACCCTAACAGACTAGGGGAACCAGCGCAGCAAGATAACAATGATATCCGTCTCTACGACTTCTCAGATGATGACGATCTTTGGCTTGATGATGAGCTGATCAATGCTATGGGTGTCGGCGAGAGGAAGCAGGAAAGAACAAAAGTACAAGTAAGTTTTATCGATAAAATAGGCAGATTTAACCTTCAAATCAGTTGATGTGATGTTTATTTATTTATTTATGCATGCATGGATGTTCACAATTTCACAATTCATTGGAGTTAACATCACATGAAATCGAATATAATATAACAAATCATTTTCAATTTTACAATCAATTTTAATTGAATTCACATGAAAAAGAATATAACAATATTTTATCAAAGACAAGTTGCCACTATTATACAGTTTAAAGAATGAACACACAAAGGTGATGAAACATAAGCAAATAGAGCTTGAATGTTACAACACCTTTCAAATATATAATATATGACAAATAAAGTTCCTAAAGGGTTATTTACAAAGAACAAAAAGATTTTTTTTTTTTTTAATATATACTGTAAACAGTGTTATTTTGGTGTGATTAATTTTTTCGCGCTGAGCAACCCCCAAACATATTTGGAAGTTCTAAAATTTGTGCTTGCCGATCTTAGCGCAAAAACCGTGTAAATTAATGTACTGCAAATATTTCTACTTTTACAGTATATATAATGGTAGAGGTGTTGTGGTCCAGTGAATAAGTTTCAGGACTGTGAACCACAACACTAATGTCCTATGGCAAGATGCTAATCTACATTTGCCACACTCGACCCAGGTGACGTAAATGGGTACCTGGTAAGATTATTCCCTGTGAGCTGATAATGGTTGCCAGAGCTTAAGCTAGGGTAATAATAAAACAAAATAATATTATTTCTTATATAGCGCTTAATACGTCGGGGAATGTCCGAGTTTCTAAGCGCTTTACATTATGATTTCCAAAGCTCTTTGGAAGCGCATAGGGACGTTATATCATAATGTGTTCAGAGCTGCCAACTAGTACGGATTTCCCGTAATTGGTACGGAAATTAACGACCATTACGGAATTACGGAATGTTGTCTCAAATTACGGATTTTTTTATTTTTTTATTTTTTTTTAAATTTTTTTTAAATTTTTTTATAAATATGATCGCTGAGAAAGACGGAAAAGTATCAAGTATTCTCTTAATAGGAGCCATTTTTCATGGAAAACTGTGTTGTGATGACCTGAAACTCAATATTTAACAACTTTGTGTGAGTAAAGTCACCAAAAATTTCAGATAATCATGCGTCCGCGCAGTGTTGGCGTGCCATTTTTTTTAGATTCATAGCGCAGCATAGGAAATTACTGATTTATACCTAAAATTACTGATTTTGAGCCTTGTGATTACTGATTTTCTGTTCTGGAGGTTGGCAGCTCTGTGTGTTATGTGCTGTACAAGAACAGAATATTATTATATACCGGTAGGTATATTGACCACTATGAGAGACATCGCTTTTTCTATAGGCCCAAGGGGAGGTTACATCCCGCTAAAACCCCTCGCCGCGCCGGGTCATCCCTGAGAGCCATTATAGGAACAGCTATGCTTTGAATATTAAAGCAGTCGATATATCGTTTATATACCAAATACACAAACAAATCTACAAAGAATTCTTACCTTATCCTTTTCTTGAATAAAGACTGGTTAAAAAATCACAGAAAATCTGAGACACTGTCTGTAAATCTTCGCTAGAAAGTTGCCTGAATGTTAAGATCATTCGGGAATTACACACACACTGCACTGTATTTTGTATCCACTCTCGCAGAAAGAAACTTTTTACACGTAAACCAATGGGGATATCAGGAATTAAAAAACCTAAATGTTTTGTACACGTTAACCGAGGTAGGCGGGCATACGGGCATCTTTAAAAAAAATGGTAGGCGGGCATGGCTTAAATCATGACTCTAATTTCAACCAATCAGATGGCTAGATGAGGCAACACTATCACCCCTGATTTTGGGATAAGTGGGTCAGAGGTCAAAAGTCAAAGGTCATAGTTTCCAATTTCCATGCAAATACAGGTTTTAATAGCCTCATCGCAATATTTGAAGTGATATCTGCGGTATGAATTCTTAACTTGGAGATAGTATGCAACAGCATTAAAGGAGACAAACTGATTAGATCTTGGGGTCAGTAGACCAGAGTCATAGGAAGGGTCAAGATACCTGAAGTACCGTTTGAGAATATTGACTTAAAGGCCGGCTGTCCTAGTTCAGCCAGAAAGCATTAGACCACCCAGCGAGCCAGCAAGGTCACAGGTGGTTATCTCATTAACTCAGCTCTCAATTAACATAAGAAAAAGAGGATCATGGGGGACCAACAGGCATCAATTGGGGAAGTATAGAGGGAGCAAGTAGCTACAAGTAGGACAGTGTGACTTTAAACTTTGATGCTAGTATGTATCACCATCGCGGGACAAAACGATCAGATTTCAGGGTTATTGGGTTAAAGGTTAGGGGTCAGGAAGTGTATGTTCTAGACTAATTAATCATTGACTAGCTTTTGCTATTTAATGGCTTCATGTATGAAATATGATGTATCCTGAAATGAATGAACCGAATGTAGGCGTGGGCATAATTATCATCTTATCTTCTTGGAAGTCTTTACTGCCAATCAAAGACAAACAGACTTTAGAGATGACTTTATCTTGTTTCTTTTACGTCTTCTATACGAACAATGGAACAATGATAGGCAGAAGAGAGATTGTCTCTTCACCTCTTCACCTACTGACCCCAAGATCTAGCTTGTCTCCTTTAATGCTGTTGTATACTATCTCCAAGTTAAGAATTCATACCTCAGACATCACTTCCAATATTGCGATGAGGCTAAAACCTGTATTTTAATGGAAATTGGCCACTGTGACCTTTGACTTTTGACCTCTGACCCACTTATTCCCAAAATCTAATTAGATGTTCTTCCTTTGGTGCAAGTACAAAGACAATGAATTCATCTTGTTTTTTTCTTTCTAGGTCTTCTTGACACGCAATGGAACAACGATCTGCAGAAGAGAGATTGTCACACTCCCATCTTTACTGCTAAACAAAGACAAAGTGACTTCAACAATTCTTTTTTTCTTTTTTCTTTCTTTGTAGGTCTTCTTTACACGGAATGGAACAACGATCGGTAGACGAGAGAACGTGACCATCCCAGCTGGTGGCTTCTACCCGACCGTTGGGCTCCTCAGCCCTGAGGAGAAGGTCAGGGTTGACCTTCAACCTCTCAGTGGATGAATATTCATCAAGTTCATTCTCATCAATATTCATGAGGTTCATTCTCATCAATATTCATGAGGTTCATTCTCATCAATATTCATTTCACAAGGAAGTTGGATGCTCCGCCGTAGGTAACATTGAGTTGAAGAATCTTGCCGATAAACATCCTTCTGGCTTCGAAATTTGTAGGTATAACTGAGTGCAGTAGAGTATATTTATATTGTAGCTGCACTATACAAATTCAACTAATTAATGTATACATGAATATCTACAAAAATGTCCATTCCCCGAGCAAAGTTTATGTTAACAATATATGTTTTATGCAAAAGATTACAATTAGAACTGATGAATAGTCATGAGGTACTTTTCTCTTTTAAGGATTCTCAAAGAAATACCTCTGTCCTAATAAGAACAATCCCAAAATGCACATGATTAATGGTCTTATGAATACCCAGTAGCATTATGAATATTCATATGGAAAGGAGTTGGTCGTGGCTATGACTCGTGAATACCCATGAGGTGTTAAGTATCGGTTCGCTTCAAATAATCCATTGCCTATGACCTCTTAACATGTTGAACTAAAGGCTCATAGTAGTGGGTTCTCATTGGGAATTTGACCCCATTTGAAAGTTGACCTAATGAAAGGTGAGGTCAATTATCCAGGATGGACTTCACATTTTTGACCGACATGTCTCATGTAATGCAATGTGCCCTGAACCTAGCGCCATGAGAAATGATAACATTCTCTTATCTTCAAGACATGAAGGCAAGCTGGAGTACTTTACTCTCTGATTGGTCAACAGATTTTGCTGCCTGAGAGACCTAGGGGGTGTTTCACAAAACTTGTCATCAGTGACAAATGACAGTTTTTGTTATAAGCTACTGAAATCCTTGCTTCTGATTGGTTATCAGCAGATTTGGCACTGATTTTTGACATTCATCATTGAAAAAAGGCTTTGTGAAATGCTCCCCAGTGCACACATTAATTGGTTACTCAACCAATTGTAGTTTCAGCAAATTACGATGTAATACACGTAAACGCTAACTACTAAGTGGCTTTAAACCAGGTCACTTCCCCACGGAATTGACTCATAGATTGACATGGGTCAGTCTCTGGTTTGACCCGAGAACATCCACGTGTGAATGGAACACCAAGCTTACAGGGGGTCGAAAGAAGAATTGGGATGCGCAACCAAGCTTCGAAATGTTGTGTTTCATTAACCTACAGATTGCGACCAATAGCTATAGCTATGTCAGATGGCATCATTGTTATATGTAGGCCTACATGTATTTGTAGTAGACCATACATAACATTTGTAAAACGTTCCATTGAAATATAATATAATAGATGGATAATTTTTCATTAGTAGATGAATATTCATTCATTGGTAGATGAATATTCATTCATTGGTAGATGAATATTCATTCATTGGTAGATGAATATTCATGATGTGACTCAACTCTCTACCATATCGTATTGTCACGGCATTGAATGAATACTCAAGGATATATTATCATGTTTCTTCCATTGCTGTAGCTTTATGCACAGTAGCCTAGTATTCTATATTATGTGTTTTACGATGCAGCGCTATCGCTATTGCAAAACAGTGTAAATATGTGGCAATCAACCGCGCAAGACAAAGAGGAGATAAGCTTAGTGCGATTCCCTATCTTCTTCTTCCCTATCTAGTTCTGAATTCTTGTAACGCTGTCTCACCATCGATTCAATCTAGCATTGTATTTTAAATTGTTTGAATTCATTGCCATCATAGGATTTTCTTCCTAATCCTTATTTTAGTTTATTTCGATTTTGTCTTGCCTTTTAAAGAAAAAAAAAAAGAGAAAAGGAATATATATTTGAGAGCCATGTTGCCATTTATCTGAAATTTTGTGTTTTATGTTGCATATTTCAAACGGAATTGCGATTTCCTAGCAATCTGTTGTAGGAAATTCTAGCTTTTGGATATTATCTTTGCTATGAATTAAGATATTTTTTATCACAACATTTTTTGTGTGTGTCTAGCTCTGCTCCCATGAAACTCCTTTTATCAATGAACATGTAGAGCGGAATTTTCAATTTTTATCAATTCTTGTTTTCCCTTTCCTTATCATTTGTTTTGTCTGCTGTCTTTAGCGAGGAGTTATACTTTTTTATTAATTTTGCAAGCTTAAGAACTGGATTTCCAGTTACAGCACACATGTCTGGATCAGTTAAAATATACTTTTCTGTTCGCATGAGCCCATTATTGATTTGGTCTTGTTTAAGAGCGATTTTCATACATTGATGTTTTTTTTTCTCCAGAGCTCTGTTTTTGTGGAGCTTTTGAGAGCTAAATCGCTTACCACTCCCATGTATTTTTTTTTGCTAGCCTGAATACCGGTACTGATAAGATTACATTTACAAAGATACATTGGGTGGTATTCTCATAAGTTAAGTCCGGACTAAGTCCAGACTAAACAAGAATTTTAGTTCACACTTCTATGGAATGCTAGGTTTCATCCTCCTCCTTCAATATTCATGACAAAGATAATCTACCAAAGACTTTGTTGAAATTCAGTTCATACTCATATTATACATTTTTTTCCCATTTCATTGCAAAATTATTTTTTGGACACTTTTCATTGAAGGATTAAATAATCTGTACAGGTTAAATGAGTTGGCAGCAAGCACTCCATAAAAGTGTGGACTAACTTAGTACGCGCTACCGGAATACCACCCATTATATTTTTGATAATGTAGATACAGAATAAATGCCAATTGCCACATACTACCTTTGGTCATAAAACGCACATCCCTCAGGAATATCATGCATGCATCCGCAATAGTCAAATAGTTTTTTTAAGCCAGATATTACGATCTAAAATCAGGCTTTCCATTGTGCTTTTGTGAGGTCAAGAGGAGGTCACGCTCTTTCACGCTCTGTGCCTCCTTGATAAACTAGAGCGCTTTACGCGGACCTGCGGACTGACTGTAGTGTAACTGTCAAACGGGTGTATGTGTGCATCATTCAATGAGTGTTATTAGGTCTTGCAATTCTAGGGGCATTTCATTTGACCTGAAAGCTTTATTTTACCTAAAATGTAAAACACAAAGAACAGTTCAACCCAATCACAGTCAAACACGTTAAAAAAAATGAAAATTTTGAAAGAAATAGGAGCTCATGGACTTCAGAGATATTTCCAGTAATGTCATGAATATTCATAATAAAGGAATGTGGTGATTTAGTGTTTAGTCATTATGCAGCTGATGAATATTCATATTATATGTAAATAACAAAACTTGATAGATTTGAAGAGCTTCATGATCAAAACGGTGAAACCTCTGGTTGAACTATTACAATTTTTTGTTTAGGTAGAGAACATTTACTTCTGTTATTTTTGTTCTTCTTTTCTTTTCTTGTCTATTTTCTGTGAACATGGGGGGGGGGGCTTATAAGAAAGAACATGTATTTGAGGGAGGGAGGGAGGGAGGGGCAGTGAGAAAGGAGTATGCTTGTGTTCCTTTGATTTTCGTAAATAAAAGGATTGGTTTAGAAGATTTACCCACACTGCATGATAGAAGGAGCTCTATAAATCATCCAAATTTAACAAAAGATGTACACCATTGATAATTTATTGTACATATATTATGAGGGTATAATGCATTGAATTATAGCAATTACAGCAGTTGTTCATTTTCGGTCAGTATTTGTGCATCTATAGAATAGTACTGCTACATGGAGTTTAAAGTGTATTATAAGAAGATGACGTATTGACGTGGATCCTAATCAAATGATTGGTTGAAAGTGTACACATGACTAGGCATTTATTTTTTCTAACGCGTAATTCAGATAATGACCCGTCATTATCCAATTCTAATGACCGTTCATTAATAAAATTATGTTATAAGACATCATCATGATTTTATAAAACAAATAAAACAATCTTATAAACCAAAAAATACACATCATTTTTGGGGGGCATTAGTAAAATTACCCGCACTCGATACCTTCAAAACCGTCCAAAACACCCTCGGCTACCGCCTCGGGCGTGTTAGACTGTTCCAAAGGGTACCGTGTGTGGGTAATTCTTACTAATGCCCTCACTGCTGTGTATTATTTGTATATTAATCACCTGGAAAAAATAATTTGTGAATATAGCTAGAATGTAAAATGATCTTATTACAAACTTCACCTAGTTTTTCTATATGGAAATGGACAATGAAGAACATAAAGGATAAGAAGAATAAACCCCTTGAAGGGAGGGGGAGGGGGTGCTAAAGCCAAATTAAGCTTGTTTTATCATGTGCCGTGATTTGAGAGTTCACGTATTGCATGCCTTGAATGGCTGCATGATCGAGCAGCGAATTTGTATTCGCTTTTTGGTACAGATTAACCGTGTATTGCCAGTTACACTGCTGCTGCAAGTGCAATCTCTTATTTTTGAAGGCATACCATGCTAAAAATTCCTAATTCTTATTTTCAAATGTTGGCAGGTATAGTCCCCTTTTGCTTATGTTAATTGAGATCTGATTCGATGAGATAACCACCTGTCAGTGACCATGTAGGGAGGTCTAATCCCTCCTGATTGCCAAACTAGTGCAGATAGGCTTTAAAGTATAAGAGTTAACGCCCCTTGTGACTCTTAATGGACTACATTGTAGGTGATATTCAAATAGTTCAATATCTAATACTCCAGACGTTGAAGGACCCACACAAAAGGGCATCACTTCGTGCACTTCTAAGCCTCTATTATACTTATTCATTTCTTAGTGGGTTTAGATTAACCAAATGCAAGGACTGAAATCATGTTGAACAATAGGAAAACTTTATATCTCAGTCAGCTCTTTTGTCGACCTCCACTTAATCGTCTTTAGATCTGATCTGAGCTTTGGCCCGTCAGCAGTGTTTTAACATGGACCTACTGGTTTAAGACCAGTGTGCATGTATCTATAATCTCCCAAGGTAATGTTCACCTATTTCTTCTTCTTCTTCTTCTTCTTCTTCTTCTTCTTCTTCTTCTTCTTCTTCTTCTTCTTCTTCTTCTTCTTCTTCTTCTTCTTCTTCTTCTTCTTCTTCTTCTTCTTCTTCTTCTTCTTCTTCTTCTTCTTCTTCTTCTTCTTCTTCTTCTTCTTCTCCTTCTTCTCCTTCTTCTCCTTCTTCTCCTTCTTCTCCTTCTTCTTCTTCTTCTTCTTCTTCTTCTTCTTCTTCTTCTTCTTCTTCTTCTTCTTCATACCAGAAGTCCCATTCACACTGTAGCTTCATAGCAGAAGTCCCATTCATACTGTAGCTTCATAGCAGAAGTCCCATTCATACTGTAGCTTCATACCAGAAGTCTCATTCATACTGTAGCTTCATAGCAGAAGTCCCATTCATACTGTAGCTTCATAGCAGAAGTCCATTCATACTGTAGCTTCATAGCAGAAGTCCCATTCACACTGTAGCTTCATACCAGAAGTCCCATGCATACTGTAGCTTCATAGCAGAAGTCCCATTCATACTGTAGCTTCATAGCAGAAGTCCCATTCATACTGTAGCTTCATAGCAGAAGTCTCATTCATACTGTAGCTTCATAGCAGAAGTCCCATTCATACTGTAGCTTCATAGCAGAAGTCCCATTCACACTGTAGCTTCATACCAGAAGTTCATTCACACTGTAGTTTCATACCAGAAGTCCATTCATACTGTAGCTTCATAGCAGATGTCCATTCATACTGTAGCTTCATACCAGATGTCCATTCATACTGTAGCTTCATACCAGAAGTCCCATTCACACTGTAGCTCGTTTAATCAAGCTGTGAAAAGAAGTGTACAATGAGTCAGACTTAGGGTTCAAAGACTGCTCTAAAGACCTGATTGTTTGTCAATGGTGATAGGTTTTATCCCTCTCTTTTATCTAGTTAACATGTTTACCAGATAACTTAGTCAGGGTTAAACTTCATAGTGGATTAGTGGCTTTTAGTTTCTTTTGATGAGCTTGTCTTCAATTATCTAATTGCTTTGTCAGCATTGTTAAAGCAAAAGAGCACGTCTGCAATTTATTGTCACCCTTTTTCTGTGATTGATGTTCGGATAAACTTTGTGGCAGGCCTTGTTGTCATTGCTTGGGCTATGACAAACACGTCAAACCAGACAGATTTTGGGATTATTGAATGGATACAAATATTGTTGATAACAATAAGCCAGTTCACGGTTGCAGTCTGAGCATGAGCAGATAAAGGTCACTGCAGAACAAATTTTTAAACACACGGAGACGAAATACTGGATACGTGCTCATGAAAGTTATGTAACATTATTCAATCATGCACATTCAGTGCACTCCATGATACACAGGTGGAAGTATTCTTTGAAAAGGGGGAACAAAGGCTATTTATATAGCACCTCATCGCTGTAGGAGTGATTATTTCAATATGTAATAAGTGGGGACCTCTTCATGTTTTTAAGATCTGTGGATATTCAGGGTCATTGCAGTAATGTGCTAACTGTGAACTGGTATATTGGTTGAATTAAGTTTGCTTATAAAATGGCATTGTTCATATATGACTTTTTGCATGTTTAGGAAACGTGCACAGAAATATATAAAAAAAAACATGACAGGAGGCAATTTGCTCTTTTGATATATTGATTGATAATTTTATCTGAACCTCCTCTCCATCTCCCCCCCTCCCTTTCACCTCCCCCCCCTCTCTCTCTCTCTGTCTGTCTGTCTCTGTCTGTCTCTTTCTGTCTCTCTCTCTCTCTCATCCTCCCCCTCTCTCATCCTCCCCCTCTCACTATCTCTCTCTCTGTCTGTCTCCCTACTCTCTCTCTCTCTCTCTCTCCCCTTCCTCCCTCTATCGCTCTCTCTCTCTGTCTCTCTCTGTCCTCCCCTCTCTCTGTCTTTCTCTCTCTCTCTCTCTCTCTTTTTCCTCCGTTTCTTTTGCCCCACTGCACTGATTTCCTTTGTACATGTTTATTTATTGTTTATTTTTTTCTTCAGTATGTTTCTCTTATTTCATCTAAACATGATATCAACCACATTTCTCTGATTTAATCATATCTTGCAAATGTACACTTGAGTGTAAGTTTACAGTCCTTTTGACACTTGTGTGTAGCTTTTTGACTGTAAGAACAGTTGAATGGTTGCTTAGGAAGACATTTGCAGGATTTAGAAATTTAATCAAACTGTTAATTTCATCCTTACAGAACTGTAAGTTCTCTAAAATTCTATTAAATTTAAGCTAATATTGTGTATTTTAAAACTGTTATTTTAATTTGGGGAGCTGACTATTTGTCTATATTTTTCTCTTTTTGTTTTCCTTCTCAGTTCTCTTTGTATGAATCCCTCCCTCTCTCGGTAGTTCTTGTATATCACAGAAACATTTAATACTCAATCTGCAGTGTGTGTGTATGTTAAATTTGTTTTCTTTATTTTTACACTGGTTATATATTGTTCATTATCAGCTACAAAAGTCTAAGCAAAGCAGACTTCCATTTGTAACATTTCTCCCATGCATTTAAAAAATTATTTTCTTATAATGATTGTTGTTCTGACTTGTTTATAAATCGTTTCAGTTCATTTTTACCCCCATCAGTACTATATATGTTGCATGACAATTATAATAATAAAGATTTATTACAAAGAATGCACTTTTTCATTGGATAGTGAAAACTAGGTTGTGAATTTACCCTCCGGTTAACCCACAGCAGTACATTGTCTTGTTGTAGTGAGTGATACTGTTTCCATTATCTTTTGATCCAGAAAATTTAAAAATGACACGTTATACATGAGCAAAATGAACATACTGAGTCTATTTCCGATGCCGAGCAATTTAATTGTAACCATTCATTAAAATCTCTTTTGGATTTTGTGTGAAATGTATTCATTATTTTTCTGAACAATTTGGCAAATTTCCAGTTACATTTAGCATTTCTTTCACAGTGTTTCATTTAATAACCATTTTTTTTTTTCTTCCAACTATGAAGAAGTGAAAAAGGAGAATAATTGGCACCAATTTGAAGATTTAAAATTGATTTAGTTAGCTTTTAAATGGTATGCACTGCAACGGGTTAACAAACTAGCTACAGGTTAACAACGTGAAATCAATGTATGCATTGTTCATGATTTGAACACCTATTTTAGATATGATAATCAGGCCTTAACCTACAGACATAATAATAGCAATTTGAAGTTGATACCATAACAAAATGAGTAAACAAACTTGTTTATCAATTATGAGTTTAAAACCCCTACTATACTAAATATAGGCCTACCTATATCATGTATATTTGTATTGTTCATTGAAATGTATTTGAGGGATATTCATTACTACATAATAAAGAATGAAATTCTTTTGAAGTTGTAATATTTGTATTACTCTTATTTTGATCTTACATTTATTTTTTACTTTATTTCTAATGTCGAATTATATTTTTGAGGTAGAATAATTACCTTTAAACTCTAAAATTGTATTTAAAAGACTATTAATGCACAGTCAGTAATAGATAAATATTTTACTGTGAGAAGAACCATTTATAGAGTTGAATATTGTTGTATTTCGAGACATTTATGCCAGTTAGCAAGAAATGTTTAAAAGGGCAGTTGCATAGCATAAGTTCATCATTTCAGCTCAGATGTAAACTTATTTAAAGGTATTATGCGATACGAAGATGCAAGTACTGAATTACTATACAAATATTTGTTTGCTGTATATTATGTATTTATGGCAATAAATTAGCCAAATACCTTATGAATTAAAAGAGATCTAAATGATGTATTTGATCTTGTTTTCATTTGTATTTTATTTCTGGAGTATTCTCTTTAAATCCAATTATGTTATTATGACGATGTTAATGATGAAGATGAAGATAATGATGACTACTAGAATTAGTAGTAGTAGTATTTGTTATATTTGTTATTAATGTTATTGTTATCATTATCATTATCATCATATTCTTAATTATCATAACATGGCATTGAAAGACAATGTTAATAACGATAATGATAATCATTGCCATTACTATAATTTGTTTTCCTTCAAATTATTATCATTATTATTATCATTATTAATATCATCATCATCATTGTCTTAATCATCATAACATATGACACTTAGAGACATGAGAAGGTAAATTAAATTTACCCATTTTTCAGACATTTGGTTTTGAATAGTAGAAAAGGAAAAATCCGAGAAGCATTTCACAAAGAAGTTAATTCACCAGTTTTGAAAGCAGCATAAATATCACTCTGCATTATTAAAGAGGAGACCAACTTATTTGTAAATGATCAATTTTAATAGTTTCATATGACTTCAGTTCTGTCATAGTACAACAGAATCCAAGAGTGTGACTTTCACGGGAGACTTCAATCTCCATACATTATTATCGAATCGCAAGTGACCTTCATTGCCAACGAACTACTTTCATTTATTATGATCGATATGAAGACATTATATCCCTCCTGTTCTTTTCTCCGTTTTGTTGTTCGTTCTATAAAGCGCTCATTTTGAAGGTTTTATGTTAATTGTTCAGCTTCTGTATAAAGGGTTCGTTTCCCATGCATGAAAGAATTTAATAATACACGATACACGCCAGGTAGCGTTGGCTATAGAGGTCAGAAGTGATCTTTTGAGTATCAACAGAGAGAGAGAGAGACAGACAGACAGAGACAAACATTATGGAAAGAAAGAGAGAATGAGAGAGAGAGAGAGGGGGGGGGGGGAGGGGGGCTTCCTTACACCCTTCAATATCTTATGGTATCACGATTTTAGGGGAATTCATTAATAATGTGTATACTGGTATTTTTTTTATATTTTTTTTTTAGAAAGAGGGGAGGGGAAAGGGGGAAGATTTTTAGTGATTGAGAAATAAAAGTAGAAATTGAGAGGGGGCAGAGAGCAGAGAAAAGTGAGAATGAAGACAGCATACACGATGCAGACATAAAAAACGAGGCATAAGGAGAGACATGATTGTGTATTCCTTTTATTTTCGTGTCTTTTCGGGGTTCCTTTCTCTCTTCTTTTCATTTTGGTCGGTATACAGAGTGTGTGTATGTGTGTTTGTGTGACGGCTGAGGGGGGGGGGGGGGGGGGCTTGTTGTTAGTTATTTGCCTATTGTCGACGCAATAAAATAATACATGTATCGTCCGATCGTGAACTTATGAAACTAGTATATAAGCAAGTCCATGGTCCGATATATAGGCCAAGTTTTGCTGCTATCGAGGTGGTCTAAAATTGTGACAATGCGGGAAAAATGTAACAAAAGAAGATTTAAAAAAAAACATACTCGTATGAGTCGTTTCATTCGCTTGAAGATTGCCGTTTAATAATCTTTGATTGTGGTCCATTTTACTATCATCCTAATTTTGATTTTTAGATGTCATCATCTAGTGCTTGCGTGCCGGCCAATACAGTGATGCAACGGAGGACTGAACCCAACTACATTGGATATAACAGAGAGCGAGAAGAATGAACCATTAAACGCTAATATCTGTTTAGAACAAGATCTCATATTCGTCCTCCTCCTCACCTTCTCTCTTTTCATCGGCCTCCTCGAGGCTCCTCGTCCTCCTTCTTTTCTCCTCTTCTGTCATTTTGATTTTTATATATTTTTGTTAATATTCCGTTTCTTCTTTTCATCCTCCTCCACAATACCAATACTGTTGGCCTCTTGAGGTGTACTCACGTTCATAATGTTCCAAAAGTCATTAACCTGCTTGCCATTTTTGTTGTCCAACCTATTCCAAGTATTTTGATATGACCCCCCTACTTCTCTCTCTTCCCTTCTCTTTGTATCCCTCCCTTTATCTCTACCCCCCTCTCTCTCTCACACCCTCTATCATTCTTTTATTCCTTTTCTTTCTCTCTATCTTTCATTCTATTAATATTACAGAAAACAAATCATGACTTCGTTCAGTCATTCTTGTATTCCTTTATTCCTTCTCTTTCTCTCTATCTTTCATTCTATTAAATATTACAGAAAACAAATCATGACTTCGTTCAGTCATTCTTGTATTCCTTTATTCCTTCTCTTTCTCTCTATCTTTCATTCTATTAATATTACAGAAAACAAATCATGACTTCGTTCAGTCATTCTTGTATTCCTTTATTCCTTCTCTTTCTCTCTATCTTTCATTCTATTAAATATTACAGAAAACAAATCATGACTTCGTTCAGTCATTCTTGTATTCCTTCTCTTTCTCTCTATCTTTCATTCTATTAAATATTACAGAAAACAAATCATGACTTCGTTCAGTCATTCTTGTATTCCTTCTCTTTCTCTTTCATTCTATTAATATTATAGAAAACAAATCATAATGACTTCATTCAGTCATTCCTGTATTCCTTCTCTTTCTCTCTATCTTTCATTATATTAATATTACAGAAAACAAAATCATAATGACTTCGTTCAGTCATTCTTGTATTCCTTCTCTTTCTCTCTATCTTTCATTCTATTAATATTATATAAAACAAATCACAATGACTTCATTCAGTCATTCTTGTATTCCTTCTCTTTCTCTCTATCTTTCATTCTATTAATATTACAGAAAACAAATCATAATGACTTCGTTCAGTCATTCTTGTATTCCTTTATTCCTTCTCTTTCTCTCTATCTTTCATTCTATTAATATTATAGAAAACAAATCATAATGACTTCGTTCAGTCATTCTTGTATTCCTTTATTCCTTCTCTTTCTCTCTATCTTTCATTCTATTAATATTATAGAAAACAAATCATAATGACTTCGTTCAGTCATTCTTGTATTCCTTTATTTCTTCTCTTTCTCTCTATCTTTCATTCTATTAATATTATAGAAAACAAATCATAATGACTTCGTTCAGTCATTCTTGTATTCCTTTATTCCTTCTCTTTCTCTCTATCTTTCATTCTATTAATATTATAGAAAACAAATCATAATGACTTCGTTCAGTCATTCTTGTATTCCTTTATTCCTTCTCTTTCTCTCTATCTTTCATTCTATTAATATTATAGAAAACAAATCATAATGACTTCATTCAGTCATTCTTGTATTCCTTCTCTTTCTCTCTATCTTTTATTCTATTAATATTACAGAAAACAAATCATAATGACTTCGTTCAGTCATTCTTGTATTCCTTCTCTTTCTCTCTATCTTTCATTCTATTAATATTACAGAAAACAAATCATAATGACTTCGTTCAGTCATTCTTGTATTCCTTTATTCCTTCTCTTTCTCTCTATCTTTCATTCTATTAATATTACAGAAAACAAATCATAATGACTTCGTTCAGTCATTCTTGTATTCCTTCTCTTTCTCTCTATCTTTCATTCTATTAATATTATAGAAAACAAATCAAAATGACTTCGTTCAGTCATTCTTGTATTCCTTTATTCCTTCTCTTTCTCTCTATCTTTCATTCTATTAATATTATAGAAAACAAATCATAATGACTTCGTTCAGTCATTCTTGTATTCCTTCTCTTTCTCTCTATCTTTCATTCTATTAATATTACAGAAAACAAATCATAATGACTTCGTTCAGTCATTCTTGTATTCCTTCTTTTTCTCTCTATCTTTCATTCTATTAATATTATAGAAAACAAATCATAATGACTTCGTTCAGTCATTCTTGTATTCCTTCTCTTTCTCTCTATCTTTCATTCTATTAATATTACAGAAAACAAATCATAATGACTTCGTTCAGTCATTCTTGTATTCCTTCTCTTTCTCTCTATCTTTCATTCTATTAATATTATAGAAAACAAAATCATAATGACTTCGTTCAGTCATTCTTGTATTCCTTTATTCCTTCTCTTTCTCTCTATCTTTCATTCTATTAATATTATAGAAAACAAATCATAATGACTTCGTTCAGTCATTCTTGTATTCCTTTATTCCTTCTCTTTCTCTCTATCTTTCATTCTATTAATATTATAGAAAACAAATCATAATGACTTCGTTCAGTCATTCTTGTATTCCTTTATTCCTTCTCTTTCTCTCTATCTTTCATTCTATTAATATTATAGAAAACAAATCATAATGACTTCGTTCAGTCATTCTTGTATTCCTTTATTCCTTCTCTTTCTCTCTATCTTTCATTCTATTAATATTACAGAAAACAAATCATAATGACTTCGTTCAGTCATTCTTGTATTCCTTTATTCCTTCTCTTTCTCTCTATCTTTCATTCTATTAATATTATAGAAAACAAATCATAATGACTTCGTTCAGTCATTCTTGTATTCCTTTATTCCTTCTCTTTCTCTCTATCTTTCATTCTATTAATATTACAGAAAACAAATCATAATGACTTCGTTCAGTCATTCTTGTATTCCTTTATTCCTTCTCTTTCTCTCTATCTTTCATTCTATTAATATTACAGAAAACAAAATCATAATGACTTCGTTCAGTCATTCTTGTATTCCTTTATTCCTTCTCTTTCTCTCTATCTTTCATTCTATTAATATTATAGAAAACAAATCATAATGACTTCGTTCAGTCATTCTTGTATTCCTTTATTCCTTCTCTTTCTCTCTATCTTTCATTCTATTAATATTATAGAAAACAAATCATAATGACTTCATTCAGTCATTCTTGTATTCCTTTATTCCTTCTCTTTCTCTCTATCTTTCATTCTATTAATATTATAGAAAACAAATCATAATGACTTCGTTCAGTCATTCTTGTATTCCTTTATTCCTTCTCTTTCTCTCTATCTTTCGTTCTATTAATATTACAGAAAACAAATCATAATGACTTCGTTCAGTCATTCTTGTATTCCTTTATTCCTTCTCTTTCTCTCTATCTTTCATTCTATTAATATTATAGAAAACAAATCATAATGACTTCATTCAGTCATTCTTGTATTCCTTCTCTTTCTCTCTATCTTTCATTCTATTAATATTACAGAAAACAAATCATAATGACTTCGTTCAGTCATTCTTGTATTCCTTTATTCCTTCTCTTTCTCTCTATCTTTCATTCTATTAATATTAGAGAAAACAAATCATAATGACTTCGTTCAGTCATTCTTGTATTCCTTTATTCCTTCTCTTTCTCTCTATCTTTCATTCTATTAATATTAGAGAAAACAAATCATAATGACTTCGTTCAGTCATTCTTGTATTCCTTCATTCACGCATACAAATTAAAACCGCTTGTTCACCCACCTATCTCTTATACACATTAATTCTCTACCAAAAGCAAGTGTTAACATATTGAAGATTCATTCAAACTCTGTCATGTTATAACTATGGTGCAATTTAATCACAATTTGTTTAGTCAACTAACATTTTCAATTTCCTTTAAATTCATTTTTTAAATGTATCAAATACAAATATTAACAACGTGTAACCTTATGTACTCACAATCACAGGGCTTAAATTAATCCAAGGCCATCCAAGGCCAGGCCTTGGATGCCCCTTTGATTGGCCTCAATGCCCCTCTCATTGGCCTTGGAGATTTTTTGTGCCCTTTCCAATTCTTCCCATTGGTGCTGTAATATAGGAATGTGCCCTACAGAAAAGTGGCCTTGCCCTAAAAATGTTGAAATTTAAGGCCTGCAATCACAACATTACATGATTTATATATAATAAGACTTGAAGTTTGTGCATTACAAATCAATAGTTAGTATGAGACTGCTGCAAGACCATGCAAGTTACTTGGTAACATCAGAAATAAAATTGAACTTTCATTGTGACCTTTGTCTTTAACCCATAACACACATGAAATTTGATTGTGAGTCTACGAAATATCCATTTAGCAGTCTGTTGGGTAACAAAATGTTATGCAAACTATATAATCAAATATTCATGGCAAGAGTATTTTTTGCTTTTCTTAATGGAAGAAAAAAAATGTTTGTCATAATTAACATCCAAATTTTAAGTTACAATGGTGTGTTTAGGCCTACTCTGCAGTGAATACATGTACATTGAAATACATGTACATCATGCTCAAATAATTTGCAATCTGTTGTCATATATTTAACTAAAACTTGTTAAGAGTGCACAATTAAACTTAACACATTATTCTTTAGCATTTTTTGCGGAGTAGAAATTTGTTTGCCCTTTTGTCCTGCTTTGGTTTTTACATGTACTCTCTTTCTACTGGTAAACCCTGGTATACAATATATGTTGGTAAAAACAAACATTACACTGACTGTAGCTGCCAAAACAAACATATTTTCATTAAATGGTCAATGGATATAGGCAGTACTTTGTCTTTTCCCTCTATTCTGTGTTTTGTTAGAAAATATATACAAATACAAATCATGGGGAAAGGCCAAATAAAATCAGACATACACTTACCAAATCATTCTGTAAGTTAAACTTTACATGTACATGTAAAGCAATGTATGAAACTTGCTTGTTTTTAAAGCATTCCTCTTTTATAGCATCCTTCAAAAAATGCTGCATTTCTCTTGTAATTGATCACACACAAAACGGTGTGGAAAAATGAAAATCACACTCATTCAACATAATTCTATAAGATAACACATTTTACTGATACACATGTACTATGAGGGATACATGTATCTTAAACCTGACCTAACTAGTGAATACAATGTGCATGGTTGCTTTGCATAATTACATTCATAATAAGAATGACATGATTTGTTTGAAGCTAGAAGGTTATTAACTATTACACGTCGTAGCCACAAGGGCATTACATAAGAAGAACATGAGAAATATCTTTACAAAATTTAGTTCATGATGGAGGAATACATCTCATAGCAGAGTGCACACAAAGCTTGATCACACTCGACTGCACAGTAAATTACATTTCTTGTTCACATGGGCTTTATTGTGATCTTAAAGAGAAGGGTGAGTTCTGGGAAGAGGTGACAAATAATTTGTGTGCGTTAACATTGTATAATGCAAGTATTGAAGAACATCAGATAAAAAATGTTCCCTGAAAAGCATGGCTCTTCAAATACCTTAATATTCTAAATATGGCATGTAACAGCATAATAATCGGGACAGATTTTTATGACACATGTTTGTGTAGTCCCATATATCTTTCTGTGTAGTGCTTGTAACTATACGAAGACTGGGCCAAATTTCTTATCATTTTGATTTTTGATGATTCCAGAACCTTGTAGTACACTACACATCAATACTATGTAGATGACCAACCTTTTCTGCTCCATTTCACAACGTTTCTTTAACAATGTAATCGCATGACCAGAACTCAACTTTATCTTTAAGTGACACAATATGTGTGTTAGCTTTCCGTGCTCATTTCAAGTGCTGTCATACAATGCATTGTACTTTATTATGAGTCAATATCCAGGTACAAACACTTCTGCAAATATCAATACCAAAGGTTGAAACTTCAGACTTTTGACAATGAAGAACAGCTCATTCAAAGAGCTATTAATAGAAAACAATAAGTCCTACTGACTGTGTACCTGGCACCTGGGACCTGTTTCACAAAGCCTATTCTCAATGACAAATTACAAAAATCGGTGACAAATCTGCTGATAACCAATCAGAAGCAAGGATTTCACTAGCTTATTTAACACAAACTGTCATAAGTTACTGATGCAAATGTTGGTGAAATGGGGCCACGTACCTTCTCTTTCATCTGTGAATCGTGAATTTGGCCTGACCTTGTGGCATTGATATTTGCATTGCTAAGACATTGTGCCAGCATGCTTGCAATCATATCGAACCGACCCTCAAAGTCATCAACTTCTCACAATTGATCGGTTTACTATCATATTCAAACTTTAAAGGGATTGGGCATCTTTGCTTCAGATTCTAAACAAAATCCTGAATTTAGCTCATGCTGCAATCATTATTATAAACCTTTAGGTCAGAAATGAGTCCCATGACTTCTGTGAGCTAATCACATGTTTTATTATCAAGTCATTGCAAATATTCACATACTACATACATGTAATGGGATCTGCCATCTAATAATAACACATGTACATGAACAATGTAGTTTACCAGGTCTTGAAAAAACACAGGATAAGATTTTCAGTTAAGTTTTTGCATTTTACTTGCTATTCTTTCTTATCGAGTCTAGCTTTACAAATCTGTACATACGTGTACAGTAGGCACTAAAGGCAATAGTGTCAACTTGAAGGTGCTACCTACTCAAATTTTGAAAGTAGAGTCACAATACGTGTATGTGTGCATAAATTAAGTTGAACAAACAAGTTGAATGAAAGTGAAGATTTATTAATGGTGATTTCATATTTCTTGATAATGCCAATCTTTAAATGTAGCTCAAAACAAGTGTAACAAAACAAACATGGGAAAAATCACTATTAGTATATCCTTTAATAGTCTTAGACTTAGTTTGGGGTACATGTAAAAACTTAAATAAAAACTTATATAGATAGTCCATCACCAACTCAAACTTTGAATCAACTTTACAACACATGAATCTCAGAGCTAAATGTACCAAGTATCACGCATTAGGCGTGACATCACGCATTTCGAGGGTCTGAAAATGCTTTTAAGCACGACGCGCGTGCTAGATTTGGAAGAAACGCTATACCTTATACGTGTGTTATACACTCGCACACGCGCTGATTCATGAAAATGTCACGCATTGCCGATCTTTGAACTTGGCGACTCTGGAATCTTGAAAATATTGATAAACCCGTCTTTAGACTTTAGTTTAAATCATCAACAATAATCAGTGGTAAATAAAAATAGGAAAACTGAATCTGAACTCCTGAAGAAATATACAATACAAATTCACAATTTGTAAAAGGATGTCAGGTAGATGTACATTCCCATATTATTGTTGAACAGGTGTATTTCTTAAACGCATGGTATGGCCGTTTCCATTCGAAATCAGGTGATCCCCCTTTCCATTGATGACGTCATATGTCCCATTCCCGTTGACCTCTGTGACCTTTTTGCCGTCTGCTACATCGTGCGATTTGCGTGCACGCGGACCCTTGATGTATGCATTGTAGAAGAAATTGGCGAAAAGTACCATGTAACTTGTATAAATGGCGACTCCAAAAATCAGCTCTGGTGTTTTGGTATCGCAGCGGTTGCCGTTGACTATCTGATGGACGGCGTACACAATTGCAAAAATTCCTACGAACATTTGCAAAAGCTGGAGTGAAGTTATAAGCATCGCGATTTTCTTGTTCACGCGAAAGCCCGCGGCGCGGATCGCATAGTAGGTGTACATTAGACTGTGCACGAAATAGTTCATTACGCAAAACCAATAGGCGACCGAACTGCGAGTGGAATACATTCGCCAGGCGAAAATGAGAGTGCTAGCGTGGTGGTACCAGTGCAGAAAAATCAATTTCTGCTTGCGTAGGAGGATGAAGAGGGTATCAACTAGCTCGGGAATTTTAGAGCATATGAAAAGGTAGCCCCAAATACCGACATGCTCTTTGGAGAAATAGTTACTCTCGCATAAACTGGCATAAAATCCGTCATGGTAGATCGAATTGATGAAATCTGGCAGAACACGCGCAGTTCCGATGATGCTGAACATCCCTATAATCAGATTCCAAGCGAGGAGCGGTCCACGTAGCTTGTATGGATCACGAGGCTCCATCCATTGTCGTAAGGGGTATATCAACATCATGTAAATGATGGATATAATGAAGATGATATACCATGACGATAAGCCAGAGTCAATCCAGGAATCGTCAAACGTACCCTCCAAAGCAGCGAATGGTTCATTTATCCAAGATAATTCTGCCATTTTGTCTTCAAGAAGAGCTTTCCAGATCAAAGATGAACGGTTTCTGTTTCAATGTCCGATACAATTAACGAAAGTTAAAAGAAAATCCAACCGCTAAATTGGAGTAACTAATGATGTGTCTGAGCTCTCTGGCATGAATGACCGGTACTCCGAACCCTTTCACACGATCCTGCCTCCCGTAAGCCGGCCGAGGAAATTCTATCACTATCTGACTCGAGCTCGACACAATGCTCAACGGCACAGGTTGGTGATTCTGCTTGTTGCTGTGCTAAAACTAGACAGTTTTAACTCCCGGTAAACGGAATGATCCACATCAATACATTCGACGCTCATAAATAGCTGTATTTTCAGTTTCAGTCACAGCATACACGCAAAGCCAGCCAGCTCAACAGAGAATTTTGTGCACAATTAGTTACGGCGTGCATTTCTACATGCATTGTCATTGAGCTAGCTATGCACAGAGCATGCGCACTAAGTCCTCAATATCGAACGATCTGCATACAACTCTAGTAGTACACGTGCGTGGGGAGATCGAGGGGGCGGGGCATTTGCGGTCCATGGTCATTCGATTACCTCTACTGAAACAAAATGTATGCGATTTTGATGCGGTGGTCCAGGCAAGGCTACCCGATGTAGCTCCAAAATTATGTATTTTTAGGGAAATTCCCCTTCTTTGGTACTTTTCCCCACTTTTCTTCTAATTATCTTTCCACACAGCCCCTCTCCTTTGAAGGTTTGCTTTTTTGCCTTAGGGGAATTAAAATATGAAATATATAAACAATTAAAATACAATTTCCTTTGTCCAAATGAGAGGACAGGCCAGTGGAGCTTTTGAATGGAAAAGTAATAGCTTATTTTTTTGCCATGTCTGTTTCTTTCTTTGCGGTTGTTGTTGTTGCTAAGACCTTTCTCATGGTATTTTATTCTCTGATTGCTTTCTAGTTTGTCATAACCCCTTATATTATGAAAGTATTACCTTCAATTGAAGTCGTAGAAGAAGAAAAAGAAGCAGAAAACAAAAGAAAACAAATATCGTAAATCGAGTTTTATAAGTAGCTTTTATAAGTGAAAGCCTACACAATCAACATGGGCTCGGTGTAATCAATTTGATTTATTTATTCTTTAATAGCTGAACGGGGACAAATTTAGTAATGCAGGAAAAATTCAAAAGGTAATGGATGGAATGAGTGCAGTTGATAAGTAATGTTTCTTGGGCATTGGCAATAACCTTCCCCTAATTAACTATTACCCCTCCCCCTATCTGACTGTTTGCAATAAACGTGCCATGGCAAAGACAAATATTTTCAACATGAGGAAAACAAGGGAATTAAAGAAAAACAAATCTTGCTTCAGATGTAGCTGCATGGGATATACCGTACCGACAGCCCACGAGACTAACAATGTACGTCAGACCCTCGGAAAAAATCGTCAAGAAATGCCCATGAGGAGAGTGACACTCGGTTTTGCAAATCCTCAGGTATTTTTTGTTCTCTCTCCAGAAGACATTCGAGACAATGCATACATGATGCCGGAGCGTTTATTTGGCGTAAATTATTTGTATTTGGATACTAAGAAAAAAAAATATATTAATGATCATTCTGCAGAAATGTAGGCCTACTTTCTTTCAGTTTTTTTGTTACAGCTGATATATTTATTCTTCATGTTCAAATGACAAGAAGTTTTCTTTGCTGGTAGAAAACATTCGAATCTGATTCAATTCTCAAATATTCATTCCTCATCCAGGTCCATAGCACGGGTTCGTTTCCACTCTGAAGCTGATGATAATTATTCTGGTTTTCTCTCGCGCTGCTTACATTCAGCCTTTTCATGATCTCGCATTGTATGTTTTCTTACCAAGAGGTGGCGCTGTACCTCTTACAAGACTAGTATTCGGAGAGCAGTATTTTTTTACACTGCTTCTTTCAGTGCAATTCTGAGTGAATATTCATTTGATCCAAAGGCAGTGAATTCCTTATGTCAGCGATACTATTCATATTAGGCTATTTTCGTTATTTAATCAAATTTATCACACAAACTTTATTAAGTGCGTCGTTTTATTATCATTCACCAGTAATGAAATCATCATTATCATCATCGTCATCATCATCATCAGTCTGCATTGCCAATATCATCATCTTCAAAATTTGTATTTTAAACTACCTATTAGTTCTGCTTAATAACTTTTGTCTGGGGCTGAAATATTATCAAGCAATCTGCTTACAGTGACAGTGTTCCTTCCGCAAATAATGTTATAATGTTTTATATTGTTTGAGGAAATTTAGTATTTATGACAGTTTATCATTTTGTTTTTGAAAATAACAATTTTGCATATTTCTTACTAATGATTCATGGTCAGAAAAATACTTATTGTACTAGGGAGATGGGTGTTGAGTAAAAAAAAAGTGTTCACTGTCTCCCACCAATAACTCAGATGATATGCATATGGTGCATTTATCTTTATTTTTCCACAAGTTATAACTTTGTTTGCTTATAATTACTTTCTGGCGGTTGTAGCCTCATACCTTTTATGACGCGGGAAAGGATTCTTACTCATACCTACATGATTGTGTCTCTGATAAATTATATCCAACACTATTCTTTTACTGAAAAGGAAAATAATCATAAATAATATTTATATAAACAAATCCCCACACCCTTCCCCATAATCATGATAGGCCTGTATCCAGTGCAGGCACGTAGCCAGAGTTCGATGTTTGGTGGGGGGGGGGGGGGGGGGGGGGGGGCACATTCATGTAATCGATCGAGGTAAAAAAAGGGGTCAAAAAAAGTTCAACCGATCTTGGAAATTTTAGGGGGGGCACGTGCCCCCCCCCCCCCCCCGTGGCTACGTGCCTGATCCAGTGTCTTCTCTTTCCATTTTTTTAAAAATATTGTCTGCATTGGGGTGGTGTCTCCGTATTTTCAAATTTTATTTGCTTACAACAGCCGTACAGTATCCTACAAAATCCACCATTCTCTGTCAAAGAAAATAAGTTAAAAAGAAAAGAAGAGAGAGAGAGAGAGAGAGAAGTGGGGGAGAGAGAGAGCGCGAGAGAGAGAGAGAGAGAGAGAGAGGGGGGGGGGGGGGGGAGAGAGAGAGAAGGGGAGGGGAAAAACTCTCATATTTAATTGTATTGTGGGTGATGCCTTTGTCTTTTCACGTATGGCACAAACTCTGCAGCACCCCAACGCACCGGTACCGGTACGTCTGCTACTTATTTCCCCGCCCCACCCACAAAAGAAAAAAGGAAACAAATGGCGTCGCTACCCTGGCAACCCTGGACTCTGACTCGATCCCAAACAAAATGGAATGATCACGCACTTATCGTCCTTTAGACCCAACGAGTCCTCGTGTTCAAAGGCATCCAATGGTGTTATGTAAATATGTACCTCCCGTTATCTTTAACAGGAGGTCACTAAACTTATTATCGCATGGTCTTGATAATGGATCAAGACTAGTGAAAGATGTTATATCTCTTTTAAATGTTTAAAATCAGATGTTTCTTTTGAATACGAGAATGTTAACTGCAAATCAAATAGGCCTATATAATCATTTTCTCATGGTTTTGGCACATTTTTGTTATTTTTGTGCCGATTTGAATTCCCTAGATATCACAAGTGAAACTCTCATATCCCTGATATCACTATAACTTTATCAGTTTGAATGCAAGTCAATCAATTTCCGCCGGTGGGGGGGGGGGGGGGTGTTTATTACCCCCTACCTCCCTTGAAAAGTATCGTGGGACCAATGGAGATTAACACATACTAGTTTAGTCCAGAATCTGGCCGGTTCTTTATAATTATTCCCTACACACTGGATTCAAGCCGCCAAAGGTGGCGTTATCATGCATCGATCGACTCATAATGCTCACCAGTCGGACGTCCTAATCTAATGATCACGCCATCTTCGGCTGGTAGCAAGTCAGTAGGGGTGATAGCGTTTGTGTGGTCGAGATCAAAATTAAATAGGCCAGATTCTGGACACAATCATGCTAGTTAGGTAAATACCGCGCAATCTATTTTTGACGAAAATCGGACCATCCCTGGCAAGGTGGAACGATGTTTCGTAGTCGCATGTTCAAGCCAGAATTGAAAATAAAGATTACAAATACAAACAGCTTCAGGCTTATTTTTTGTTGTGTAGAACATAGATGACAAATATTGCTTTTCATAACTGCCCCTAAGCTCTTCCAGGGTTGTATTTGAAGCCCTATGCCATGTGTGCATGTCCTAGAATTCACCTAATACATAACAAATCAATTAAAAGGCTGCTTTCTTTATAACAAAATTTGGCTCGTATTTCTTTTTACAATAAACCCCGACGATGTGCTTTTGTTCAAAGTAGGGTTTATCACTGAAGGAAGTTTGTCTCATTATGCGATCACAGTTAATTGTGTACACAGACAACTCCAACACTTTTTTGTTATTGTTGACCCCGAAGGAAAAGTTAATCCATTGACTAATCATTGAAAATTGGTGCGCAAAGTGCCTACATTATTTTTATAAGGGGCCCACCAGTGTTTTTATGCATTTCAGATCAAAATGATAATTTGACAGAAAATCTTCGTTTGTTGTTGAAAACCCAAGTGGCCCAAAGGGACAGCAACTCTAGACATTCAAGAGGATAATTTTAAACTATTTCTGGGGGTGCTACATGAAGGCAGGGGCTTCTCCAAAGGGGGGGGGGGGGGGGGGGGAGGGTGTGCGAACCCCCCCCCACCTGTCAGGATATCGTCGGTAAAATTGCGCTACCGTCGGGAAAAAAGAGAAAAGGGGGAGGGGAAAAAAGAGAGGGAAAGGGAAAGAAAAGAAAAAAGAAAAGGAAAAGAAAGGAAAGAAAAGAGAAGAAAGAATAAGAAAAAAGAAAAAGAGGGAGGAGAGGAAAGAAAGGAAAATAAAGAAAAAGGGGAAAAAAGAAGTAAAAGGGAAACAAAAGAAACGGGGGTGCAAAAGAGGAGAGAGAGGGGAGGTAAGAGCCTGAGAGAGGAGGAGTGGGAGTAAAAGAGAGAAGGAGGTTGTTGGGTGGAGTCGTCTCGTCGAGGGAGCAAGAAAGACACGGGTAAATATGTTGCTGTGTCGGGTCAGCTGTGTCGGTATTCTTGCTCGATCCTCGTGTACTATATCAATGCAGAAGTTTGAAGTCGGTGAGATGTATATTGTCGGTCGGCCGACATTTTTTTTTTCCTACGAACTGTGACTTTGTTTCCGCTGTGAAGACTTCGAGAGTGACTACAACGTCTTGTATTTTCTCGAAGTTTCACTTTCCTATAATATCAGCTAAAGAAATCAGAGGTTTAACATTTTCGGGGAAACTAAATTTAAACAAGGTTTAAGAGTCAACAAGTGTACGACGAATCGTCTTCCTTTCTCTGTATTGTGATGAAACGCCTAAAAAAAAAAACGCTTGGCGCGGAAGGGGAAAACTTCTTTTAGACGAGTCGAGAACGGTACAACGAATCGTCTTCTTTCTCTAATATTTTAAGGAAACGTTAAAGCTTCCGCGCTACGCGCTAAAGGGGAAAACTGAATTTAGACAATTGGGCTTATTAAGAGTCGAGCACGGTACAACGAATCATCTTCTTTCTCTAATAATTTAATGAAACTTCAGACAAGGATTAAGAGTATCGTCTACTTTCTCTAATAATTTAATAAAACTTCAAAACCTCCGCGCTTTGCGCGGAAGGGGGACAAATAAGGATTAAGAGTCGAAAACAGTACACCAAATAGGACTTATTAAGAGTAAAAACCGGTACAAACGAATCGTCTTCTTTATCTAATAGTCTAATGAAACGTCAAAGCTTCCGCGCTTCGCGCGGGAGGGGGAAATTGAGTTCAGATGAATAGGGATTAATAAGAGTCGAAAACGGTACGACGAAGCGTCTTCCTTTCTCTATATTGTGATGAAACGCCAAAAATTCCGCGCTTTGCGCGGAGGGAGAAAACTTCATTTAGACGAGACGAGAACGGTACAACGAATCGTTTTCTTTCTCTAACAATTTAAGGAAACGTCAAAGCTTCAGGGGGAAAACTGAATTCAGACAATTTGGGCTTATTAAGAGTGGAGAACAGTACACCGAATCGTCTGCTTTTTCTCATAATTTAATGAAACGTCAACGCTTCCGCGCTTTGCGTGAGAGGAGGAGAAACTGAATTCAGACAAGGATTAACAGTCGAGAACGGTACAGCAAATCGTCTTCTTTTCATAATAATTTAATGAAACGTCAAAGCTTTCGCGCTTCACGGGGGGGGGACCTCATTTAGACAAGGATTAACAGTCGAGAACGGTAGAATAAACCGTCTTCTTTTCCTAATAATTTAAAGAAAACGTCTAAGCTTATGGCCTATCACCCACACCCCCTAATGAGCGCTCTTTAAGTGATTCGTTTGCTCACTACCGCCCTCCCTAAAATAAGATCCTAGCTCCGCGCCTGCATTGAAATATATCAGCTATGATGCTGACTAAGTTGACGAAATAATTCGTATATTTATGTCAACGAGGGAAATGACCATTTGCGCATAATTATGCAAGTACTATAGATAGTCCATAGAAAAAACAATTTAGCCTTCGGCCCCGGGGTTTATAGGGTTAAATTTGTAGATGTTGGACATTTAATTTTTTCGGTAATTGGTCGCTAGTTTTGTCGATAATCGTTGGCCTCTACTTCCCCCCCCCCCCCCCATTGAAAAAGGTCTAGGCGACGCCCCTGCATGAAGGATAGCAGTAGATCACTAACTTGGTATCAAAATACAATGATACATTGTGGTTACGAGGCATTATTATAGCCAAATATGCCTCAGGATCCCAAACTCTAATTTTAAGGGACAAAATAATGTAACATAAGTTGTTCGAGAGCGTCAAACTATAGTTGGGACGATATGATTTGTATTTCTACATACATTTGACAGTATGCAATAATAAAGTAACACCTGGATTAGCTAATTCAACCAATATTACATCCTTGTCGAATCAGATTAAAGATAAAGTTGAGTTCTGGTCATGCGATTGCATTTTGAAAGAAAAGGTGTGGAATGGATCAGAAAAAGTTGATCATGTAGCATACAGTATTGGTGTGTACTGCAAGGTTCTGGAGTCATCAAAATCATAATAAATTTAGCCCAGTCTTGGTAAAGCAACAAGCATTGTACACAGAAAGATGTATATGGGACTACACAAAATGATGTCGGGGCTACCTACCTTAATTTCCTTATCTTTCTATATGCTCATTACTTAGCCAGCATAGTGTTATGATTTTATGATTGCCCCGGTCATCGGATTCAGGCTCACCCGCACACAATGTAAGCACATTCTCCACTCCCTGGGGGGCTGCCAGTCGCCATTTTACAAGCGCCAGTTGCTCATCGAACCCCGTATAACACCTAGGTGGAGAGTGCACATGTAGATAAACGTCTTGTCAAAGGACATTAGTGCCGTCTCGGTGGTCGAATCACGACCTTCGAGTTCCCAGTCAAGTGCTTAAACCACTCGACTACGACATTTCTACAATAAGAAAGAATTGTTTGCCTTTCTTACATCCAAAGTAAAAGTTTTTCACATCAGGAGAAACTGTGTCCAGGCGCGTAGCCAGAGTTTGATATTTGGGGGGCACATACATGTAATCGATCGAGGTAAAAAAAAAGGGTCTACAAAATGTCAACCGATCCTGGACATTTTAGGGG